>SAYR01049080.1:10160-44122 GCA_004382745.1 Argopecten irradians irradians | reverse complement strand
CATAGGGGCGAACGCTCAACTCAAGGCCAAAATTGAGGCGGTGCCAAGGAAGGCATTAGAAAAGATAAAGTCAGTTAGGAAGAAGAGAACTTTTACGATCATGCAATAGGGGCAGCAGGTACAATTCTAACGCCCTACCTGCAGGGCCAACATCGATACAAGTCAGCGGTAGAGCGGTAGGGGTTTATATGGACTGAGACCACAATTACATACTTCCGGTTTCAGTACCCAAAGTCCCTTCAGAAATGTATGTATTTTATGAAAACATGCAGCATGCCCCTGTGAACTTGGTATTTGCCAACAAATTTAATGTAGATGTGTAGTGTATATGTCAAATTAACTGTTATAGTGTAAAATACTGAATTTTCTTATGTTTTTATTGCTCCAGGATCCTGTGTAAAAAGTCCTGTTTTGACCCCAACCCATGACCCGGATGTATATAATTGGCACATGGTGACACTTGATGACAGATATCTTGAGAAAATGCCGGTCATGCTAGGTTGAAACTTTCAGAATTTGTTCCTCGGATATTGACCTTGACCAGGTTAGATGGAAACTTGTCAACGAAATTTTGGGAATTTATTATGAATTTTAACGTTACAATGAAACATATAGCAGAGTTAATTGTGGTCTCGGTCCATATACACGCATCGTTCTCAGTTGGGGTAGCACGGCTGTAATGGCAAATCCTTCTAGACTAGAATGGTTACATACTCAATACTCCAGGGATTACTATCACTGTTGTTATATCCAACTCTACAATATGTCAAAGGCAATTCAGGAGAAAAAAATCCCTGACCAATCACGGGCCTGCAGACTGCCTTTGAATATTACACAGATCTAGAGAGCACCACCAAAGCCACACAGACAACCTAAGTGTAGCTTTATCCGATTGTTTTGACCAAACTATACCTGTTCGTCTGTTGTATCGTTGAGTTTTACTTCGACATAGTCCAGAGGTGGATATAACGACCGTGATAGTAACCACTGGAATATCGAGAATGGAATGGTTAATACTGTAGCCCATCGTTAGTTCTAGCTAGTTACCTACTTGTTGGGAGCATGAATCAATTTTGCAATTTACATATAATCAGTTTAGAGTCAATGGCATAAAGTTTTGAGTCTGTAATTCGGAATCTCGACATGATTTTCGATTCATAAAGACAACTTACGGTTATCAGAATTGAGTAGATACAGTAACCAATCGCACACACTGGGCCTATACAAGCCGAAAACTATTATCTGTTTAGTCCACACACGTTATGCCGAATAGAAATGCAGATGAATTTGAAAACATTGAGCAATAATAACATCTAACTTTCACACATAGTTAAGACATAGGGTCTATTAGTTAGAATATCAAAGTAATATCAATTCATAATCATATTATTGAAAACCAACTCATTTTCACGTGTTTTTTTCATTCGGTGTATTTTGCAGGCAAATAGAAAAAGAGAAAGTTAGTCGACACGAAAAAGTGCCAGACACAGATACATTAGAACTATAGGACTAAATCACGAAATACAATCGTCTGAGAGAAACAAATACCAACAACAAATCGTATTACATGTGGAAACGTGAAAATAAGTTGGTTGACAGATTTTGTTTTCTTCATATAGCATTAATAAAACCAGACCGTCAAAAAATAATGAATTTTTGGCTTCCGGCCTTTCTTCTTCCGACTGTTTTGCCAACACACGGCCTTCCCGACCACTTCAGCTATGTCGTTCATACTAATCGAATCCTCTACATTTTGCACATGGTAAGTTTAAGTGCCCACCCTCGCTCCCTAGAAACTGTTCACTAGTCACTCGCAGTAGATTATGTCAAGTGACCCACATCGCTTCCTAACGACTGTTCACTAGTCACTCGGATCAGGTTCTGTCAGGTGGCCCACCCTCGCTCTCTGACTACTGTTCACTAGTCATACGCATCGGATTCTGCCAAGTCGTCAAACAGTATCCTCGAGACTTCCTCTTCATTCACTACATCAACCGATACAGGCAAATTGTTCAGATAAACCACCCTGTTGTGAGCATGCTCGCTAAATTCTAACATGTTGATATCTTTGGCGAGTTGGTATGCAGCTTCAGCATGCTCTAACGCCCGTACTGAGTTCGACCTGCGATACTGAAGGTCACTTTTGGCGAGAAGGCTATGTACCTCCAGAATTTTGGGAATTGGAATTTTCGAGTTCTCTAATTGCTGTAGGTAGTTACTAGCCAATTCTATATCTTCTGAGTCTGGACGCTGTATCTCCATCGTTAATCCATTATCGCCACATCTCAGAAGGAGTATTGCTAATCGACATAATGCAAATCCGATCCCAAATGGACCATCTTTTCCGCCATCACGGCTGAAGTTATCAAGAGCCTTTCGACAACTTTTGACAGCTTTTTCATGTAGGTATTTGTATACCGAAGGGTAGTTAGGCCGACGCGCGTTCAAAACTGCAAGCTGACTCGAAATATCGCGGACATCGTTCATAAATAACCAACCAGCTGCTCTTCCGGAACATCCAACTGGATCCGTCTCTATAATCATCTTTGCGTCGGCGAGCGTGTTTTCTTATTTGTTCAATTTTCGTTGGGCAATGTACATTCTGGTTTGTGCCGAAAAAAGTTCCAGGGTGAAATATTTAGGATTACTTGTCCTTGCAACTCGTTGTAAGCCTGTGTTTATATGCTTCTTAGCGGAGTGTATGTCAGTTACAAACAGGTCACGACTGGCATGGAGGTAATCTAGAATGCACATCATGTCTGAGTCTTCGCTGTACTTCACCTGTATGCTCATAGCGTACATATCAAACTTTTGGAATTCTCCCTGATTGATCATTGTGCTCAGGGAATTGAATGCCACCTCTAGACGTATTGACCTCCGATCGTGTGATGTCGCAGATCCTGGGAAGGAAGCCACAGGTGAAAGATTGCATCCAGTCGATAAGTCCTGCCTTTTTTCTGACCTCTGTTTCTGTGCTTCATTTGCATCTTTGTTTTTACTGCTATTGTCACGATAAAGATAAGGATTAGTCGCATGTTTGGTACCAACGGAAGGCTTACCCTTTCGCTGAAATCGCCTGTCTGCCTTAGGGGATAAGGTGTTGGCCCGTAACGTGTCACTTTCGTTACAATGTGCAGAGTCTTTGTTCACACTTAAGACTTTAGATCGACCCGGTTCATTATTTTCATTCTGAACAAGAGACGATTTTGTCTGTCCGAGGTTTGCTTTCAGCACTGATTCAAATGTATACCTTTGTTGATCTGTTGTGTTCGGTTCCACCAAGTTGTCCATGGAAGACGGTAGAACCAACATGTTGTCTGCAATGTTATCCTCAAAGCACGAAAACATTTGATCATGGCGCGACATTTTATCAGACAGGCGGCGTTCTTGTTTTAAGTGCCGGCTTCGTCGTATCACCCAATCGTTTAGAGGTTTGTCTTCTGTTTTGTTGACCTCCGAATCAATTGATATGTCAGTAACTTGGTTACCTTTGTGATGTGGAGCGTTAGTTTGACGAAGACGGACATTCTTCATTGGATAGTCCATGTTTGCTTTGATGCTCATACGAAGTACTGCTGCGAGAATAGGCCTCGGTGTGTCCGTCAGGAGAGGTGTTGACAGGGTTTCTATAGAGCTCTGTGTACACTTCGATAACTCATCGACGATGTATCTATATTTCCTCTCTAGAGACTTCATGAATACCGAAGTTGTCGTGTCATTATTACACCGCGAGAGTTCGGAGACGAACATTGTGCATCTTTCTAAGCGTGTCTTTCCGGTTTTGATTCTTTCGCACTCCTCACTCCCTAAAACAAACTCTTGATAATGTAAATCTAATAGGTCATTTGGCTCTACATTCCTAAGAATAAGGCAACAATTTTGCTTTATCAATTTCTCTAATGCTGGAAGGGCGAATGGTGGGATAAGAGGCTTGCAGTGGTTACATACTTTTACCATGTTACCGCTGCCACGGCCTCCGCCTTCTTTGGTTTGTATTGCGTCATTGTCCGTATCCTGTTTTGAACATTGAAGTAAAGGAACCAAGTGACCATAGCCAGCTGTTAATGATTTCACAAAAGAACCATACGCACATCCCCCGCGGGTCGGAAGTAATTTAAGAAGTAGACGACATTTGTCTTTCCTGGAATTGCAAGATTTGATGTGATCACAATCATTCTCTGTCAGGATTCCATCTTCAAACAGATCGTCAATGATGTCACACGGATCGAGGTGATCCACCAAGGCCACGTGATTTTTTCGAAGTGCGTTTCGTTGTTCTGTTTCCATGACTACTTGCTACCTGTAATAGAAATATTTATACGGATAGATTTACGAATGATTAACATGGTGCCACATGAAAATAATAAGAATACACGATATACTATCAGCACTAATAAACAGGGCTAATTGTTAAGGAATGAATTTCAGATTTGTTAGGGTATTATGATAATTTACTAGCATGTGCACGTTTGCACGTATAATCATAAAATATTATTATTCTTCAGGCAAAGCATGGTTACATGGAGACAATGACAATGTATATTGTAAATATTAAAAAAATCGAAAGAGTATCTCAGATCAACACAATAAACTTATGAATTCCATAACGTTATCTGTGACGGTACAAATGGAAGACGGTTGATACCATTCATTATTGTCCCATATTATTTAGGCCAATCTCAGTATCATTTCATCATATTTGTTTAGCAGGTTGTTGCATGGTTCGAAAGAGTCTTCAACATGCTGATAAACCTTTGCAGCTTTATACAGAAATAACACCATTCGTTACAATGCGGGAGATAGGTAGATGAAAAGCGATATTGCTGAAATCTAAGCTACCATCAATGGCAGAACCTTTTGTTCAGTATCGATACCGGTCTATAGTAAAGTATTAAGGATGTTAGATAAGAAATGGTGTATCAGTGTTAGATATTTTGATTTCGTACAATTTATTGTTTTTCTTTCTGGGTGGAACCATTTTATGTGTCCAATGATTAACACTAAAATCAAGATTTTTAGAAAATGTTGAAGTATCGAAATGACTACTGTTGTTAACATAGAACGAATATACGTATCCGGCCTACTATATATACCTTTCGGCCGATACCATTATCTTTTTAAAGTCTTTTGAGCTACAATATTGCAGCTATTATTACCAGTGAGTTTGAACTAGATGTTTCTTGTTTTGCGACTTAAAAGTAGATATTTATGTGCACACACATGCGTAAATATTTATGTGCACGATATGGATTAGTTTACTATATGTATAATGTACAGTAAATAATGTCATCTATTCAATGCCTTGTTTAAGGTCTAGCTTCAATAGTCTTGGGTTCTTCCACATGCTTTGGTGAGATAAGTCAATAAGGTACACACACATTATTTATATATTATTTGGAAAATATCTTTCGTTTTCGTTATACAAACGTTTTAATGTATAATTTAGATTAAGATATTCATTTGTTATCAAGACAAAATAATTAATACGAAACAAGAGGCTCAAACACCATGTTTCGCTCACTTGGATATTACTATGATAATGGTAAAATACTATAATATCAAGGGGGGTATCACTTTGGGTCGTTTTACGCCTCTCAGTAATAAGATTAATATTTTTCTTGAAGATACTTACGGGTCAGCTGCAAATTGCTATTCAAACCATTCGATCTTTTTTTCTGGGTTAATGGTAATTTCAAGGGTCAAATATCAAATGGCAAAAATAATGTTTCCAATTTTTATATTCTATTTAATTAAATATTAGAGTAGAAATGATTTCTTTTGCAGGTATTGCCTGCATATCACGTGTTTGCTGCAATATTGAATAGCTTAAAAGACTTAAAGACAGATAACGGTGTCGTCTTTAGAGCTATTACTGCTAATGGAGCAAAGAAATGATTGTGCAAACCATTATTATAACGTCTGTATGCATTTTACCTTACTTGTTTTTTATCACTTACATGTACCTACTAGGCAATAAAACTGAACCGTATAAAATATCAAATTCACAGCGAGACATTATTTCATCAAATATATATATGATGGTCTTTTGGAAGGAAAATTATACGGCAAGTTTACAAATTATGAATTTGACTTCTTATATGAGTGATAAAGTAGATATTAAAATGGTCATTATGTTTGTTTTGACAAAAATGACATAAATGCATGTACATGCGCTTAAAAAATTGGAAACCTACAATACAGTATAGAAAATTGTGCCCGAGTGATTTTCAGAGGCAGTGCTCCACTACGACACATGTGCACCATTTCGTACCCGGCCAAAAGGTATAGTAGGCCGGGTACGTATATTTGTGATATTAGAAGAAGTAGGCCACAGTGATCTAGCTCAGCATTTGTTCCCTTTTAACATTAACACTAATGATTTTGCTGAAAATGTTCTTTCTACCACGATTCGATAGCTTGAAATTGATGTTTAGTACTGACTTTGGATCTGGTTAAGATGATTACAAACTAGGGTCACATGGGCAGGGTAACGGGGATAAATGAACAAACTAAGCATCTTCTGAGTGTTTCATGTTTGAAACAACCTCACCATGTATATATGTTTTATATAATTGTTTGTTTGTACCACCATAATCAGAAGAAGACTAAGATAGACTATACCTCAAGTCTTATCCTATTGACACTTAACATCTTTTGTCAATAGAATATTTGGAAATTGAAAACAGATTTTCAAGTTTTGCTTTAGTTTATTTTTGAAGATAATCCCAAGCAGAATTGTGCCTGCTGCCCAACTACATGATCGTAAAAGGTGACTACATATATAACCTTTATCTCGTTACTCTAGATATATTAAATGAAAGGTATGGTCTGTCAACTAAATATCCTTTGTTTTTTTCATTTTTAAGTTAGTCTAAAAGTGATTTTATATTTTATATGAAAATTTCAAGCCCATACACTGCAAGTAGGATGTAGAATTTGGCCTGCTGCTCCATTGCATGATTGTAAAAGGTGGCTAAATCTGGGAATCTATCTCTTGGCTTCAGCAAACATAAATACAGTATCTGTATTGTTTCTTTGAAATAATTAGTTTACAGTGACAGGAAAGTGTTGAGAATGAGACTATAATGTTTTTTAGACAGAAACCAAATATATTTTGAGAGCCACGAGAATAAAGATTCAGATTTAGTCGCATTTTTCGATCATGCAATTGGCAGCAAGATTCACATGCAGTGCTAAACATCAATCTCAAACTATTACAAATGTTTGAAAAAATAAAGTGTTTTGATCTAGATAGCCACGAAATTAAGATTCTAGATTTAATTGCATTTTACGATTCATGCAGTGGGGCAGCAGGCACTTATATCCAACCTTCAGTGTAAATGCTGTATGATATGATTATCTCCTTAAACAAACTTTCATAACTTAAATTTTAACAAATTAAATTTATTTCTCCTAAAAGGATACAGTTCAACTGGGTAATGGTGGCAGACCAAGCTTTGATATATCATTGGTCCCTTTCATGCACCGCTCCTCATGTGCCGTAGGGGAGGGGACAATATTTATAATAACTGTTTTCCTTCCTCAAAGGCTGCATCTGGTCAAATTGTGTTGCATAAGTTTATGACTAGTAGTGATTTAAGCAAATTGTTGACGGACGGATGGACAACGGTCGCTGCGCTATGGCATAAGTTCCATCACCTGCAGACAAGATGAGCTAAAAGTAGTTGAGTATGATACTTGAATCACGTGTATGTATTTTACAGTTGGTTTTTTTTAAATTAAACGCCAATATTTATAAACAAGCCTTTTGCGGCAATTTGATATTGATGTAACGAAATCACAAAAAGCATATAAAATACCCCTATACTTTAACGTATTAAAAAATCCTGTGAAACATAAACATACCCCTATATACGATCAAGTTATATACCTCGTAGTATATAGGTGTATTTTATAAACTGATTTGCTATATATTTCGAGAAAAGCCAGACAATTCAATAATTAAGGCCCCGCATCGAGATGTGGGTTCCCTATGGTAACCAGGTTGTCCGTCTGTCCGTTTTTCTTGTTACTGCTTTTTCTCAGAAAGGATCTGTCTCAAATTTCATATGTAGGTTCCCCTATGTGCCTGCATTTTGGAATCGACCGGTCATGAAGATGACAGCCAGGCCGCCATCTAGGATTTTGATAGTTAAATATTGTTACCGCTATTTCTCTGAAATTTCTGAAGGAATCCATCGCAAATTTCATAGGTAGGTTTCCCTTGAACCCTTGTTCCGTATATTGCATTTAGGGTCTGATCGGTCAACAAGATGGCCGCCAGGCCGCCATACTGGATTTTGATAGTTAAAGATTGTAACCGCTATTTCTTTGAAAATGATGAACGGATCTTTCTTAAATTTCATATGTAGGTTTCCCTAGATCCCTTGTTGTGTGTATAGCATTTTGGACCAAATCGGGCTACAAGATGGCCGCCAGACCGCCATTTGGAGTTTGATAGTTGAAGATTAGTACCACTATTTCTTGGAAAGTACTGATGGGATTTTTCCCAATTTCATATGTAGGTTCACCTAAGGCCCTAGTTGGGTATATTGCATTTTGGGACCAATCGATATTCATGATAGCCGGCAAGCCATTGGATTTCGATAATTTATAATTAAAAAAATATAGAGAAAAGATCCCTCTTTCCATTGTCGGACATAGATTATTCTTTGGAAGGCGCCAAGATCCCTCTTGGATCTCTTGCTACCATCCCAGTACTACTACATTGTATATTGTCATCAGTCCTTTTCTAATCGTAAAGCACATTGAGCGGGGCCGTTTCTGACGTGTCAGTGTTCTACTTCGAGCAGCTCACCGATATTTACACGACTATAAATAGAACAATATAAAAATCATATGATCGGCGTAATGTGGTTGCATCATGCGGATTGTAGATTGAAATATTGATTTCATAATTCATATTTACTTACAGATATACGACGCCTATCCCTAATTTACCACAGGACAATCAGCTGACAATGCGAAATAGCAAGTATTGCAAACATATGACTTATGAATCTATATTTAGAAAATTCTATCTTAACAGTATATAGAAAGACTTGTGAAACATGAGTAATACTAAATACATCATTAGGAACTCAAACAAACAATTACCTTATGCCTACGACAGTGATGACTGATTCCAAACAAATCAACATTCCTCGTCTACCCGGTACGCTGGCTCTACCTCGGGTGTAGAGAATTTCGTCGCTTCTGTACAACATACGGATCTATTTTTATATACACGGGGATTTCCAGTTGGCACAATGGTCGATACCACGTAGCACAATATTACAGTAACCAATGACATAAGACGTGTTGTATAGCTGTGAAATACCCAAGCACGGACAATAGCACCATAACATCTATAATCATGCTAAGATCAATAAGTGGATTTTGATTAATTCCTTTACACAAGAGTAAGTTGAATTTTCTGGGTACTGTTGCTATGTGTACGTTTTCAGGATACGTTTTCTATTGTGTAACAGAAGAGGGACTATCTGAACAGGTTTAGGGCAAAACTAGTTTCAGAACAATAAAACAAAGTAACAACATGAAATATTTATTTTAGTTAAAATGAATTATATCAGAAAAATTCTATATAAGACTAACAAAGCGAAGGGAACGAACCACACTTTTTTATCACAACTAATGATATCTTACATGTAATAAAATTAAAAAAAGGTAAAAACAATAAAAGGCAGATAATAAAGCCTAGAATCTATTACATTATATACAGTCCAAATACGCTCGTAAGCATTTTCCCATTAAGCGTTACTGTACATGTAAAAGTAATATGGTTAAGAACTGGTCGCCAAGTCGAGTTAACATTAACGCGACCTAAATAACACAATGACAGAAACATGGCACCATAAAGCATCTATAAGATATTTTGTTAAAAGCTGTATTTTACTCATTACTATAATTTAATACAATCCATTCATCCTCGATACTCCAGGGTTTATTATCACTGTGATTACATCTACCCCCTGGACTAAGTCATAGCAAATCTGAATACATTTCAGCAGAAACAACCCTGAACAATCCCTTCAGAGACTTCCTTTGAAGATTAAAGAGAGCGAGGCCTAACTTCAAAGCCATACAGTGTACCATATTCGATTCTTTTGTTGTACATCAAAGGATCAAAGTACCTGCCTCATTTACGTTTGTTGTCGCAATCAGAGCCTCCAAATTTGCAATGAATTAATGTAGGGATGGATTAACGACAGTAATAATAATCCCTCGACTATCTAAGGTGCATTCCATTATATAAAACGATAAGATGTGTATCTTTGGTTAACACAACATACTACAACTACGTAAATAATTCTCTGGAATGTTGCTATTGAATTGAATTAAATCGTAATCTCTTCTACATTTTAGGATTGGGTAAAATAAGACTTGTTTTCCTGACTCGATATACATAGGACACAACGTATCAGTCGTATGAGGGTTGTTTTGTAATTTTATGTGGTGAATAGAAACAAATAAATCATTTGATCACAAATTTTTACTTATTATACATCGGTATAGTGTAAAGCTGCAAGCATAATTTTCATGTAAATAACTCCCCAATACACATGGTGGATCTATATGTAGAAATCCGCTATTGACAGAACCATACAGAAATAAACACAAATACAATATTTTCTTCAAAGTTATAAAATATCATCAAACAAAAGCATCACTAGAACAATAAATAAACAAATCAAACAAAAGCATCACTAGAACAATAAATAAACAAATCAAACAAAAGCATCACTAGAACAATAAATAAACAAATCAAACAAAAGCATCACTAGAACAATAAATAAACAAATCAAACAAAAGCATCACTAGAACAATAAATAAACAAATCAAACAAAAGCATCACTACAACAATAAATAAACAAATCAAACAAAAGCATCACTACAACAATAAATAAACAAATCAAACAAAAGCATTCACTTACAACAATAAATAAAACAAATCAAAACAAAAGCATCACTACAACAATAAATAAACAAATCAAACAAAAGCATCACTACAACAATAAATAAACAAATCAAACAAAAGCATCACTACAACAATAAATAAACAAATCAAACAAAGCATCACTACAACAATAAATAAACAAATCAAACAAAAGCATCACTACAACAATAAATAAACAAATCAAAACAAAATGCAGTTATTAACAGTTTCATAACTTTTT
Organism: Argopecten irradians irradians; assembly: GCA_004382745.1. Taxonomy (NCBI): domain Eukaryota; kingdom Metazoa; phylum Mollusca; class Bivalvia; order Pectinida; family Pectinidae; genus Argopecten; species Argopecten irradians. Next base: position 32,924 of record SAYR01049080.1, on the reverse strand, counting down.
GATAAAATGTAAAATACGAGCTTGTCAATGTCATGCATTACAGTAAAATATGATAAAACATATAGTACAATAAACCAATTGGCTATAAAATAAAATACATTAATTTACCTAATTTTGAAAATTGACGTATGAAAAATATGATGTATCCTAGTAATAAATAACATTTGCTTAAAAGAAGGTTTGCAAAAATACAATAAACTTGAATCTCATTTAAAATTCTATATTTATCTCAAAAAATCTCTATTATCTTTAAAAAAATGATATACATGTATAACAATGTCAAAGAGACGCTTTTTAAACCGCTACAACACAATTGTTACCTCACAACAGACTATTCTGAATGAGAAGAGGAGGAAGAGGTATCCATGATACTATTTGACAACTCTGCAGAATCTGTTGCCATGGAAACACCCTCATCAGCAACTCCGCCAGTGGATATAGGCATTTTGTTAAGAAACACTACTCTGTTGTGGGCATGTCCAATAAACTCCTGTAGATTAATCTCCTTGGCGAGTTGGTAGGCTGCTTCAGCATGCTCTATAGCCTTAGCTGAGTAACCCCTGCGGTACTGAAGATCACTCTTTGCAACAAGGTTGTATACCTCAAGAATTTTGGGTAAGGGAGAAACTGATTTCTCTAACTGTTTGAGGTACCTACCCGCAAAGTCTATATCCCTTGAGGCTGGGTGTTGGATGTCCATCGTTAAACCATTTTCTCCACATCTAAGAAGAAGAATTGCTAAACGACACAATGCTATTCTTAATCCAAATGGACCATCTTTTCCCCCATCACATTTAAAGTTATCTAAGGCCCTTTGACAACTTTTGACGGCACTATCATAAAGAGTTTGGTATACTGAATGGTAGTTTGGCTGGTGTACACTTAACACAGCGAGCTGACGGAAAATATCTCGAACTTGATTTATATATAACCAGCCGGCTGCTCTTCCGGAACAACCAACCGGGTCCGCCTCGATCATCATCATTGCATCGGCGAGTGCGCTGTCTAGCTTGTGCAGCTTTCTCTTAGCAATATACATTCTGGTTTGTGCCGAAAAAAGTTCCAGTGTGAAATATTTAGGATTACTCGTCCTTGCAACTCGTTGTAAGCCTGTGTTTATATGCTTCTTAGCGGAGTGTATGTCAGTTACAAACAGGTCACGACTGGCATGGAGGTAATCTAGAATGCACATCATGTCTGAGTCTTCGCTGTACTTCATCTGTATGTTCGTAGCGTACAAATCAAACTTTTGGAATTCTCCCTGATTGATCATTGTGCTCAGGGAATTGAATGCCACATCTAGACGCCTAGGTCTTGTACTATGTGTTATTGCAGAACCTGGGTTACATGTCACAGGCGACAAATTACATACATGTACGCTTGGTAAATCTCGACGTTTGTTTGTTGAATGTTTCCGTGCTCTCTTAGCAGCTGTGGGTTCACTGCAATATTTTAAGTAATCAGTTTTAGTCACAAGCCTGTTACATTTAGAAGCCATATTTTGTGGATGAGTATCCTTTTCTCTTTCACTTTCTAAAGGACGTGCAGAATGTTGGTAAAGTCGTCTGATTTGTGACTCACTTTGTGCTTTTGGTTCTTCCCCATTCAAAAATGATGGCATTTGTACAAAATCTGGTATCAGCATTGATTCAAATTTACATACATCTTCTGTTGTGTTTGACTCATTCAATCGTTCCATGGCAGAATGCTGATTTAGTTTGATGTCTACAGCGGTATCTTCATAACACGAAAACACTTGGTCACGATGCGACCTTTGATTAAGCTTTCGTCGTTTTTTCTGGAATCGCCTATTTCGTCGTACCCTGCATTGATTTGAAGATTCGTTATCTATCTTGTGTGCTTCCGAACAGAGAAAGATGTTTGTTGATGGTTTATCCAGGAGATGCGTGGGTAGAGATTGACAAAAGTGTTCCTTCAACAATAGGTTTTCCGTTTGAGCCCAGAATCCAGTACGGGATTCTGCCTTGAGAATAGGTTCCTGTGCATGATGGGCAATAGCTTGTAATGACTGAGTAGATTGCTTTATAGCTCTGGCGATATATCCATATTTGTTTTCTAAGGATCGCATAAATACAGACTTAACTTGACTTCCTCTACACCTTGCGAGTTCGGATATAAAAACGATACATCTATCTAAACGTGTTTTTCCTGACTTAATTCTTTCATACTCCTCTATTCCAAACACAAACTCTTGATAATGTAAATCTAAAAGGTCACTCGCCTCCAAATTCTCAAAAATAAGACAACAGTTTTGTTTAATCAGGGACTCCAATTCTGGAATAGTAAATGGAGGAATATTATGTGTGCATCTGCTACATGCATTGAGAATATGTCTGCTGTGAAGACCAGTGTTTTCTGTCGGTTTTGTTTTTACAAAGTCTTTTCGTGGTATTGAGCTCCGGACTACACGAGCTAGATGGTTGTAGTCTGCTTTTAAGGAGTTCATAAAAGAGCCGTACGCGGAAGGTCCACACGTGGGCAGCATGATAAGCAGTAGACGACATTTGTCTTTCCTAGATTTGCAAGATTTGATGTGATCACAATCATTCTCTGTCAGGATTCCGTCTTCAAAAAGATCGTCAATGATGTCACATGGATCAAGTTGATCCACTAAGGTCACGTGATTTTGTTGTAAGTTGTTTCGTTGTTCTGTTTCCATGTTTATTTTCGACCTGAATGGGAAAATATAATATTAGAAGTATTTTTATTTTGTAAACTTTCTTAGTGATAATTCATGTTCAACGATGTCAAGCTTTACTGGTGGCATTTATATGATAATTATTTCATATATACACATAATCATTGGTATGCATGCAGCACAGAGTCTATCATCTATGTAGATGCTTTACCTGATTATTTTTAAAAAATAACATTACATACAATGTATATGTTTAATTAGATAGAAGGCGGAGGTTTCCAACGTCCTGTAGGTATTTCATAATGGTATGATGTATCGGCAGAGGGATCAAAGGTGGATACCGGAGTATTCTAACAGCGCTCCATAGACGGTGTAGAAATACAAGTATGAAGAATGTATATGTTTAGTGTACTACCTTACCATGTTTCCACTATGCAAGACCACTTAAACAGCAAGCAAATCATTTATGAAACTCATTTTCTTTATACATTCATGATTTAATTTAGGTTTGTGCATCTTTTTTATTTTTCTTTTAAAGTGTTATGTGCCATATTTTTCATACTCAAGAATCAAGATGAGCTTTTAATATGTTATTCATTACCAAGAGTTAGCACCATTTTGAGAATTACAGTACATTTAATACATAGGTTTGTTTTAATTTTAAAAGCACAAATAAGAGATGATATTGATTTTGGCAGTATATTTACATCTATAGTGTAGTGAAATGAGTACATATGGTCAGACAATGAAGCCAAATTGTGGTCTACAATTTCATTTCGTATCCTTATATTAGTAAAGGGATTTTTGCAGGCATGTATCCACCTAAACATAAAAAAGTATAACAAACAACAATTTTACAGTACATAATTTCTGTTTTCTTATTAACGTTTGATTCCGCAGCTTAATTCATCAAACATTGTGGTTTTCAATAGATTAACGAAGAAAACATTATATGTCAAAGTTTTCGCCCAGTTACGGCACATTATAACTTTAATTAAAAAGGCCCATATCTTTTCTTTCTCTGTAAAATACCATTTTCAATGTACATTTCAATTAAGAAGATTTCCATTATTTGATCATACGCAAAACTGACAAATTGCCAAAATTAGAAAAGTTTAATACATTTAGCAATTTTATAAATAATCTAATGCATGAAATAGAACTCTTAGACAGAAGTTACTAAATCAAAAACAATTATGACTTAGGCGCCGCTAAATACATTCATGGGTAGCACATAAACATGTGATCTCATTTTGTCGAACTTATGGTTGGCCACACTAGCAGATTTCTTTCAAACTAGTAAAATAGAAACAAGGGCGCTATTTACTAATGATAACGTTACTAAATTAAATCTACATGACGTACTTATATTAATTACTGATGAAAATTAACCCCACCCCCACTCTAATTTTTTTTGGATCAATCCCAATAGTTTTGTTGGAATAATGACCATCATACGCATCAACACTAACAACATTTGAACTAGTATCAATTATGAACATATATCTATGTGCGATATAAGGTGTGTCTGAATCCCGCTAGAAAAATGCTACCTACATAGTAAAAGAAGATTACATCGCAGTATAAAATTAGATAATTTAACAGAATATTAATTTCTCTCATACCTACGTGTATAAGACGGGTTTATACGTTACACTACATATATTGTCGGCTAAGACTGTATTAACCGGCCACCCATGTCACTGCGTTAACAAATTACCATTTTCTCGGTAAAATGTAAACGTTATTTCTGAAACTAGGTTGAATTCACTATAAAGAATATAAACATTGGGATTTGTGATAAAAATAGCTAACATGTTTAAGATATAGAGAATTGACTTACAGTCGCAGTTTTCTTCGAATCTAATTAAAAATTGCGGGATATCATTGTACTAAAAACGCCGAGGGATGAGAGAAAATACTCCTTAAAGGTGGATATAAAGAATATTCTCTGGATCACAAAGACCCCCAGATAAAAAAAATTGTATTCTGCGCAAATGAAAAGAGCTTTAAAGTATTTACACCACTTGTCATAAATAGAACTACGACAAACTTATCAGATCGGGTTTGCTATGTATTCACGACCCGTACGTTCCATTCACGGGTTCGTACCAGTTGTATCCACTTAAAGTCAAGATGGCGTACCCGATGTATTTCATATGTTAACGAAATATCCTTTTTGTTGAGAACAATACGTAATCGATTTATATTCGTTGAAATTTGATTTATTACGTATTTTAATGCATTTTGAAACTTTTTAGATATTGCTTTTATATCCACAATGCTCTTAAGATAGAAAATAATAATTCAAAGAGTATCTTTCATATGGATACACCATATTGAAAAAATCCAAAGGCGTTCCGTTAAACGACGCCGTATCATTTCAGTACAGCTGGCAAGAATCCGCAAAAGGAAGGCACGGTATGTGATCACGAAACAGTTTTACTTCTGTGTGTATACTAACTACTAATTCACATATCGCGGTTTGAACAATTATAATATAAATATGTACACAACGACAGAAAGCTGAGTTGCACAACAAATAATAATTACCTGAAGCATAAGACAATATTGTCGGTATCCTCATCCTCCACACAACCGCCCTACTAGAGAATCATCCTGCCTATATAGCTTGTTTATTTTTGTACGTATGGAAATTTCCAGCGTCATGGTTGATGTTCGATCGGGTTTGAAACAGTGTGCAGACGCAGAGCAATTCCAGTGGCAGCTGTCGATTATTCAGACCAATGATTTTCTAGTTTTTTTTTCACACCAAATGATCTGGTTACAGTATTTTGGGCGACGGCTGGTATTCTGTATTACGTTCTATTGTTATCCATGCATTATCATAACCGGTTTTTGGTATTACATATTACAGTTGTAGGGAGAATCATCGACAAATTGTTGTGGTTCAGGTAATAAAATCCAAGAGATTTTGTCTCAGATTTCAGATTGTTTACATTACACGTACACACATTTCACGGAAAAAATGCGATGAGTAATTCATGGAATTTTCTCGGTGTTGCTTTAATTTGTTTGAGTCCTGCTCCAAGGGTAAAACCATCAGGTAATTTACAGTTTTGGAATTTGCCAGGGTGAAATAGCAAGAAAAAGGCTAATTATAGTTTTTAGCAATTAAAAATTCAATTAGAAGTGCACAAAGTCACACTAATAAGCTTGCATGGTCCTAATGGTGACAATCCGGTATTTCTTCAAAATATTTTGACTGAAGTTATGTTAGAGAACTATGGAAATAATGATGTTATTATTTGTTGACAACTTGGTCTTATATCCAGACAAAAGGCTGTGGCAATATTAGTGTTATCCATTAATCATTAGAACATTTTTCTTATGTGTTTCCATTTTAGCATTACATTATACAGTTATAGAGATACTTAGCAATAACAAAGTAACTACTTTTATCACCTTTCATTCATTTATTCAAACACAGGTGAGAATTCATAGTATCTATCCATGGTACTGATTCGTATTATAAATCTGTTATCTCGCCGAGGGTAAATTGACGGAATGTATACAATTTCATAGAAGGTAGCTGATTCTCAGAAAAGTTTACAAACAAAATAATTTCATAACCCTATGAAATTAAAAAATAGTCATATCAATGCTTATAATTAATTTTTCAGACTACTTGATAACATAAGATACGTTTAAACGTATGATTCCATTGATTTTCAAATGTATTATTCATCCAAATCAATACGCAACGTCGACGTCTCTATTGTGACGTCATGATAACGTCGGGTTTTCACACCATTCTCGTTTTCGTTCTTCACAGTAGTATGAAGAAATTTAGGAACGTGGACTGCATTACTGAATTCATTGGCAGATCTGAAAAAAAATACAAAATTGTGGAACTGGTTTTATTTCTTTTTGTATATCCAACTGCTCACACAGATTCAGGAAATATGTTTTTCGATTTGGATGAAAATGAATGATTCGAAAATTTTAAGAAGAACATGTTTGATCGAAACTGAATATTGAGATATCATTACAAAAAAGATCTGTTAATTAATAAAAAGTCATTTTTTACAAACTTTGGTTTAATGCTTGCATATTTACATTTTATGACCTAATTAAAGATCCCAGTAATCTTACATTTTATTCAATGTTTGAGTTTTATAACATATATAACATTAACACTAATTTTCTCAAATTCAGTGCTTTTTGAAATTTTAAAAGTTCCAAAGAATTTTACAAATGTCTTATTACACCAGCCACGGCACTGATTTGGAAAAAAAAATGAAGTGGCGACAGCAATTTCTCTAATATACAGATAAATGGGAAAAAAATACAAAATTCCTTTTTGGTCTCTCATAGTACAAAGCATGGTTCCAACTTAAAATGATTTACCACATATTAGTCAGAAATAATTTCCTCTTTAAAGTCCAGCTAGCTACAAGCCCTCTATGTACATTTTGTAACAGTGAACCAGAAACAATAGTCCATTGTCTATGGTAATGTATAGAGGTTCAAAGCTTATTACAGGAACTTGAAACGGATATCGTATTTATTCCCTTTTCTACAAATAAAGAAGCTCACCTATTCGGAATACTATCCAATTAATTATAATAAAACACTCCATCTATAAGACCAGATGCTTAAATAAATCTTTAGGCCTAAATGGCCTCATTAATACTATAAAGGAGCACATTTTAGTTTTGAAATTCTTAAACAATAACAACAATCAAATGAAAAATCAATTGTTTGTAATTTATCTAAGAATTGGAAACCCCTATTGAAATTTGTTTCCTCTCGTAACGTATTTTTCTTTTTTTAATTTTTTTTTGTATATGTTTACATATACACATCACATACATATACACGTATTTATACATATATAATTATACAATAACAATAGAACTATTAACAGGTTGATAACTACATACGGATCAATGTTAGATTCCTTTTCTCCCATACTTAATAGGAAAAATCCGAAATTCTCGTTGCTCTCCAGGCTTTTCATCGCGACATTGTCACAGGAACGTCGTTCTGCTTCGAAATTGATAACGTGATCGGCAAATGCACGACGCGGCTACGCCGCAGGTATTGATGACGTCACGTTATTGCCTAGCGCGTGCGAGTTGTCTTACACCCCCTGTGGAAGATAGAGTAACCTTTTCCCTAGCAACTACGGGTTATCCATGTGAAGTATGGGAGAATATAATAGGCTTACATGGGCCTGTCAGGTGGACAGGGGTATCTCAACCCGAGTGAAAGGTTTTGGCTGGGCAACCCGAGGCTTGCCGAGGGTTGATGGTCAAAATCTTTCACGAGGGTTGAGATATCCCTGTCCACCTGACAGGACCATGTTTGATACTTTTTCTCCAATCCGTTAACAAGAAATGGTGAAAATTCAGTTGATATGAACGTCCATTCACTCCAAAAAGGTGGCCGCATGTATTGATGACGTCACAGTCTAGCGTATGTGAGTTATCTTTTCCCTAGCAACCGCAGGATTACCCTGTCAAGAATGAGATAAATGATGTTTATTGTGAAGATATGTTGAATATGATGATGATATAATGAAAATGAAAGTAATATTTTTGATGATCTCTGAAAATATGATAATGATGAGGATTGATGAAGATGAGGATGAAGATAATGACTGATGATGTTGATGAATGATGATGATGATGATGATATGATGATGATGATGATGATGATGATGGTGATGATGATGATGATAACTGATTGTTACAATATTGTTTTTACATTGTTTTTCTGAAAATGCCTTGAGAAATAAACAATAAAAAAAATCTGCATTTTTTCCATATCTTTTGGGTTAATGAAATCATTTGACCAAAAAAAAAAAAAAACCCAAAAAACTGAAGGACATTTTTCATAGACGCGAATAATGGTTAAAATGCAATTTGGGATAAAAATTAGGCATTAATATTTACTTAATTTTATAATAAAACAAATTCACATGTGGCTTATTTGTACTTAGTCCGTATATGAGTTTTGTCGCTGTGTCACTTTTAAATTTCAGGCGAAAATGTTCTTCGTGTATGAGATCATAATAATCAGCATACAAATCCTTCAGTGTATGAGAAATAACCTCAAATTTGAGTCATAAATAAAATAAAATTAGATTACTCATGACAAAATCTAAAAAATAGACTGCAAATTTTCATCCTTGGCCGATTTAACTACCAACTGTCCAATAGGTCGCAAAACAGAAGTCTCGATGCCTCTTCTGTATCCACTGCATTGACAAATACAGGCATTTTCTTAAGAAAGACCACCCTGTTGCGAGCAGGCACGCTAAATTCCAATAGCATCTCCTGGGCGAGGCGGTCGGCTTCCTCAGCGTGTTCGAGAGCCTTGACAGAGTTAGCCTTACGGTACTGAAGATCACTTTTAGCCAGAAGGTAGGGCACTTCCAGAATTTTGGGCATCGGTAAATCGGAATTCTCTATGTTTTGGAGAAACTCACCCGCGGACTCGATGTCCTCAGTGCATGGACGTTGTACGTCCATCGTCAAACCATTGTCTCCACATCGTAACATCAATATTGCTAAACGGCACATTGAAAATTCAAGCCCAAACCGCCCGTCCATTCCTTCGTCACGGTGAAATATTTCAAGAGCCCTTCGACAACTACTGACTGCTTCGCCATGCAGGTGCTCGTATACGGAATGATAATTAGTCCGATTGACACTCAGCATTTCCAGCTGGGCGGATTTAAGTTTGGCATAATTCATAAACACATAACCCGCAGTGCTGAAATATCTCATGGGATCCATCTCCACAATCATCTTTGCATCATCAACTGTGTTTTTTAGTTTACATAATTTTCTCTGAATGAAGTACATTCTTGACTGTGCTGTTAACAGTTCCAATGTAAAGTAGCTGGGGTTACTTGTCTCTGTAGCTCGTTTCAAGCCTGTTTTTATTTGTTCTTCGGCTAAATCCACATCAACGGTAAATAGGTTGCTACTTGCGTGGAGATAATCAAGAAGGCACATTATGTCAGGGTATTCGCTACTCTTTCGCCTGAAACTCTTTATATGTTCTTTTACTATTTGATAACACCCTTGATTTATCACGGGTACTAGGTAATTGAATAAGGCCCCAAACTGCTTCGACGTGCCTTCGCGTGGTAGTATTGACCTTGGGCTGAAGACCTGCACGGCGGTCGGTGTAACCTGGCTTATGTCGATTGCACATGTTTTGAATTTCGTTTGGTATGAATGTCTTTGAAAATCGTTTATCCTTTTTGGCTTGGCTTGAGATGCTTTGTAACAAGGATAAGGCAATACGTTCTTCGTAAAGTTGTCTTTGCAACGTGTAAAGACTCGATCATAATTTGACTTTTTATGAAACAACCGACGTTCCTGTTTTAGGAGACGGCCTTTCAAAACCATACTTGTTTGAGGTATGCTTTCGGCTGATAAGTCTGTGTAATAAAAACAATCGTCTTTCTTCAACAGTTCCTCCGTTTGAGATCTGTTGTCCATGGTCAATGGTTCGGTGAGAAGAGGTCCTGGGTTATCATCTGTGATTTTGTTCTGAAGGTTTTCTGTAATCACGTGTGCACCCTGCTTCAATTCTTTGGCAATGAATCCATATTTCCTCTCTAGAGACCGCATGAAAATCGACTTTACCTGACTAACACTGCACTTCGCCAGTTCGGAGATGAAAAGAGCGCGTCGCTCAGAACGAGTATTCCCGGACCTAATTCTTTCACATTCATCACTCCCAAATACAAACTCTTGGTAAAGTAAATCTAATAAGTCGTTTGGTTCTACATTCGTAAAAATAAGACAACAATTTGTTTTGATGAAAACTCCAAAATCTGGAATAACAAATGGCGGAATAAATGCTTTGCATTTGCCACATGTATAATTGGCCAGGTTTACATAATGGCGACCGACCTTTTCTTCATTTGCTATCGTGTCAATGTCCATATCTTGTTTTGAATTCCGAAGTAAACAAACCAAATGATCATAATCCGTTGTTAGGGAGTCCAGGAAGGAACGGTAGGCGGATGGTCCTCGTGTTGGAAGCAAAGTAAGCAGTAATCGGCATTTATCTTTTCTTGACTTGCCGGATTTTATGTACTCACAATCGCTCTCTGACAGGATTCCATCCTGACAAAGATCGTCCATGATGTCACATGGGTTGAGCTCGTCAAGTAAGGTCACGTGATTTTTCCGGATGTTGTTTCTTTGCTCTGTTTCCATGGTGTCTAGACAAATAGAAAGAGATATATAACGTTTCACATTCAACATAAATTACTATTATAATTAAATACCGTAAACTTATGTTAGCGGTAGTTTTTTTTTAATTTTTGCGCTGTCTTTGAAACGTTCATTCATGTACAGCGCTAAATTAAAAAAACCAACAACGGTATTTTCGGTATTGAACCACCGAATTGCGTTTTTAAAGCAATGTGATATTCTACCTGTATAGGCTTAACAACGAAGCATTGACAAATTATTTTAATTGGACTGATTTACTAAGTATTATAATTACGTTTTTCACATTAGAGATCCATCTATAAAAGCAATAACGTTGTATTGTATCATTGTAAAGTCTCCTTTATATTAATTACAATATAATTGATAAAGAGAACAATATCACCACCATTACACAATCTTAAAAGTTTGGTGGGTGTTGAACGAATTCATCAGGTCAAAATACTACAAATTATAGATAGCATTACTGGATACATATAAAGAATAGGTGATAGCGGAAGTGTTGAATCCAGACAAATATTATCGATTGTTGACAAAATAAATCACACAAAACTGAAATGAAATTTTCCATAATATAGACCTCTATTTTGATATTGAGTCATTGTGATGTTTTGTTTTATCATAAGAAAAAATAATTCACATCTTTGTATATTGATTTTAGTTAATCAACTGAACGAAACGAAATGATTTCCGGATACACAGTTATGAACGCTTTGTTAACTATTCATATAACACTATGTACACAGAACAGTAGCTATTCAATTGTCTTCATCATATTCATATTATCTAAATAATACAATACTCTTGTATAACTTCATTGGTAAATCTTGATAGTAGCATAGATGCGTAACTACATGTATTATCTCCAATGCACTAACTTTGCACAGTCAAAACTGGTGCACTAATAACATAGCAAGATAACAGTCCTGTGCAACATACCAAGATACACATGATAAGGCTCAAACCTGAACTAACAGTCCTGTACAACATACCAAGATACACATGATAAGGCTCAAACCTGAACTAACAGTCCTGTACAACATACAAGATAAACATGATAAGGCTCACAACTGAACTAACATTCCTGTACAACATACAAGATACACATGATAAGGCTCAAACCAGAACTAACAGTCATGTACAACATACAAGATACACATGATAAGGCTCAAACCTGAACTAACATTCCTGTACAACATACCAAGACACACATGATAAGGCTCAAACCTGAACTAACAGTCCTGTACAACATACAAGATATACATGATAAGGCTCACAACTGAACTAACAGTCCTGTACAACATACCAAGATACATATGATAAGGCTCACAACTGAACTAACATTCCTGTACAACATACAAGATACACATGATAATGCTCACAACTGAACTATTGAAGATAAAATATTTACCTTAGTCTATGGGAAGGTTTAATCGTAACAAACAACAATATTTGTCTACCCTGCTTTCTCCAATTCCTTGATCCGTTTGTGTGCGTCAGCCATGTGTTTATTTTTAGATACATGGGATTTCCAGTGTAAAACACAAACACTACACTGACCTAGATTTTGCAGGATACAAAATACGATACAAGTGTCGAGATCCCTTAACAAATATCTTTATTTATTTATATCAAATTACTTGATAACATATTATATAGCTAACATGTTCAGTCAAAAAGGAAAAATTGTGTTATATATTTAGGCAACGGGCTAGGAAGGTCCCACATGCACCCACCCCCCAATCCCCCGCCCAAACCTCCGAACCAATATTTTTCTTAAACCTTATGACCCACTGATCACAAATCAAAATATTAACATATGATTGTATAAGTTGGGATGAGCTTCCGATTATGACGCCATCAAGATTGCCGTCATCTCGAATTTCGCTAAAAAAATGAAAAATAGTAATGACATTGACATTTTTCAACCGAAATAGACAAATGAGGATCAAAATGACCTCAATAGAACAACAAATACATATCAGGACCAAATAGTCCAATATATGTAGTTATTTCTACGCAGGAAATGAAAAAATAAGATTTTAAGCTCCAAAATGGTATTTTTTAAGCAAAGGAGGAGTGTCAATTTGGGCCCTCTGATGGCCATGACCGATAAGTATCATTTTTTGTTTACAGATACCCGGGGGTTAGAACATCATGATACGACATGGTCAAGGTCAGGTCGGAGGTCTTGTGAGTTACGGGGGGTTAAACAGGAGGGGCAATTTTCTTTTTTGTCAAGTTCTGTTGAAACCTAATTATAATTTTGAAACCTAGTGGGCTATCATCACTGCTCTTGCAGTGAAACCTAATTATAGTTTTGATGAATTATAAACCATTTATATGTTAAAATAAAACATTTAGGAAAATATAACTTATTAGTGTCTAAAAAAAGGTCACAGTGACCTAATTTTGTAAAATGTCAATTAAGTAAGAAAAAGTTTATCTGGTGCCATAATGTACCAGAAAAAATGTTATATATCATATTTAATTGCATTGAGCAATACATTTCCATATTATAAGCTTAGACAAAAACTATTGTGGATGATATGGGATTTGGGAGGGGGAGCAGGGGGGTGTATATCATATTAAATTGCATTGAGCAATACAAAAAAAATGTCAATGTTATGACTATTTTTCATTTTTTAGTGAAAATTCGAGATTTAAAAATTTGCTTCTACTTGCTTTCTACTTCACGTCTGATCGACTTCATGCTTTATTGAAAATGTATAGTGTTTCACGGGGTGACTCTATAAAACTTATAAACAAATAAAAGTAAACACAAACACGTCAGGTAGTTTGCACGGAAGGTCGAAGTACAGCTGAATATTATGATTTCATTGTATTTTATGATATTTTATGGATGTATACATGCCTGGCAAGAGCAGTGATGATAGCCCACCATCCTGTATCGTGTACATTGTATACACAGGGACTTGACACAAATATCCAGCCAACTGTCAATATCTAAATATGTACGTCATCAGGTACAGTTAAAATAATGAGTTGCGGCTGTTTAAAATGTATATTATTATTATCATTGGTCTATTTCAGCTCATTAGCTTCTAGTCCATCTTAATTATCCATCTTTAATTATGTATATGGGTTGCGCATGTTGAAATTATTAACAGTCCACCCATAAAAAATATTGGCACATTTACAGTCATTTTACAGGTATGTAATGAACAATATATACAAGTACATGTTAAATCATTTAAAAAACAGTATCACTTGTGCAGGATCAACAAAGTTGAATACGTTTAGTATCATATTGGAGCACTACATTATGCAAATTCCTCAGTAGCTCCAGTTGCTACATTATATTTATATATACGCATATATTATCTTGTATTGCACTTTCTAAATCTATGCTATTGACTTTGGTCAATTGGAGTCAGTATTCATCATTAATACGAATCTCTAATCTTTGACGAGTTTACTTCGCACCGTGTATTTTGCATATTTTTAAAGAGTCCATCTTATAGCAAAAATACATACTGTATATATCTGGTAAGTAATAAATAAATCCATGGTACTACAGTTATTATTATGATGTTTTAAGTACATTTTTGTTCATGTTTTTCAAATGTGTAGATCTATTGGGTATATGAATATAAGCTACGAAATTGCGAGCAAGTTTTCAGCCGCAGAAAAGACATCTAACTGATACCGTACTTTATTCAAGTTGTTCGATAAAAACCCCCACTTTGGTGTCCCATGTATGCATCTCACTATTTACACACAACATTTCTTGATCATGAAGCATAATAAACATTTGAGGAGCCGTAATCGATATATGTGGGAAAAGTGAGTGTCAAATGTTAAATCAGTTGTATTACTCACCGTTTACTCGAACTACATGTGCAGTACCCTCGCTCATGACTACTCTTGTTCTGGTTACCATCCGGGTATCGAACATATTTGTATACACGAGGTATTTTTATGTATGGGAATCAGCCCGTTCTATTTGAAGAATTCTTTAATAATTGATTATTAATGTAATAAGCCTAAGTAGAAAGAAATCAAATGCTTCGTAAGGGATGTTAATGTAGATCTTAGAAAATTTTGTGAAAACATAATGGGACTTTAAGTTAACAATTTCAATCAATATTTAAGATATGGGCATAGAGGCAATTGTTTTACCTGCGTCCATAAATTACTTATACTTTATAAATTAAACAATGCACACAAACGTAATTCAGATAGATAGAACAATTTTACCGTTTACACAGATATCTCAACGCCCCCCCCTTTTTTTTTACAAAAAAATGTTAGTGTATCAAACTCCCCATCTTTAACCGCTTTTAAATTAAAGTCTTTATCTGTTAATGTTAATGATTGTATCAGCTATAACCCCACGAAAACTGAACATCGTTTATTGTCGACCCGGCAATGTAGTTCACAAATCTATGGCTTATAGATATTTAGTTTAGTGTCAATTAGTGAATCCTAGTGAAATTCGTATCATCTTTTCTTTTATTATGCACAGACCTTAGAATGGATAGTATAGCATTGGTTCCGAAGTAACGAAATTACTCAACATTTTGTTGTCATTGGTGAAACTATTGTCTTCTTTCCTCACTCTGTCTTGTCCAAGCAACGACTGTAAATTATATAAAGATATCTGCATTCTCGTCATCTCTATCATTTTCGTATTTTTCAATAATAATCCTTTATTTAATCATTAACTATGAGCTTCATTCTTCACATAAATACGACATGAACGTGTTAATCATATCTCGCACAGTCGACGGATCAGGGTGGACGTTAACATTTTCTATACATGTCGTCAAATCCCATTCGTTTAGATATGTTATGTTATTTTGAAATTCCATTAATTCCTCATAGAATATTTGCTCCTGAAATTTTCTTATGAAGTCCAATGGTTTCAGAATATCTCTGTACGTTGCTGAATGGGGTCCTTTTATAAACACTCTTGCTTGTGGCATGCGCTTGAATAGTCTACTAATCGCATGTTTCATGTCTCGTACATGTTCTCGAAATTCAGAAGGTGGTAGTCTACCAAAATGCATCATATTATGGATAACAATCGTGACCTTTTTCCTATATGGTATACGATCCACGTACCAGGCTATAGATTTGATCATCTCCCTGGGGGAATCTTCTCCCGTATAAAATGGTAGCTCGTGAACGGCCCACTTAAGTGTGGAGTTTAAATCCTGACGAACAGCTTTCCTCAAACTGAACCACCGATGTCCTAATTTTTCATCTTTCGGTACAACCAGGCGGGCCTGTTGTTGTATGTGGTCAAACCATGAGCGGATATTTGAATCCCCGAATAGGAATAGATACTGGTCTCGTAAGCAACTTTCATAAGATTCCTTGGATGGTGTGAATGTGTTGCGACATCCTCGCTGGTGCCATTTGCCTCGATAATAATATCCAACAGGGGATTCCTCTTGCCAAGTCGCGATGTTTGGTCTCATAAAGCAAGGTAGATCCGGAGAGGGAATAGTGTCTGTATCTAAATAACATTTAAAAGGTTTACATATGAATGTATTTTTGTTTACTGTCATCAGTCATCATAGCATGTAGTAAACAAAGAAGATTGATTTAAAAGAGTATATCTCATAACGTGTTTTTTAAACAATATATACAATGAAGGTGTAGACTAACCGCTCGTGACTATTATAACACAAAATTTACCTTTAATGTCTATGGGTAGAGACTATATGTATACTAGGCTACTTATAATGTAGCTACACGCTAACAAATTGCATCTAGAGACGTATGCGCAATGTTTCTCTGACAGTTTTATTAAAGATGCTCCACCGCCGACAGAGCATAAATGTT
Organism: Argopecten irradians irradians; assembly: GCA_004382745.1. NCBI lineage: Eukaryota > Metazoa > Mollusca > Bivalvia > Pectinida > Pectinidae > Argopecten > Argopecten irradians. Next base: position 16,229 of record SAYR01049080.1, on the reverse strand, counting down.
ATTCATCATTTGAACAATAATTTGTGTTTAATCGTATACATATGTCTAATTAACACAAAAATAGTATAAAATAATTTCTTTTGCCTTTGGTGCATGCGCAATCAGTACGTAATTCTATATAGGGTATAGTGCCATGGAATTTTTCCGGGATGCAATTTTTTTTCAATGGTGGTAATAGTGTAAAGTAAGTAACTTTCGTAACTGAAGAAAAACACTAAATCGCCTGCTCCTGTTTTTGATGGTGAAAAAATACCATTTGTCAGCGATGGAGCATCTTTAATGTATTTTTGGTATAGATCTTTACATATATCATTTACCTGCTATTCATTTACATTAATGGTGATTTATAAATAGCCTATAGGTGACCAGTCCGAGATTAACATTATATTTATATTGCTAATCAGATCATGATTCATAACTTACCTCCTGTTACTGTGATGACCGGAAGTTGCCGTAACAACATGTGCTTGTATATCCTGTACAAAGAAATATGTATACTTTATTTAACACCTCGTATTTTTGTATGTCAATAATTCATTAAAGGAAAACACGATGTTTTTGTTTCCGATCATGTCACTGCTTTTTTATTAGTTTTGCATTAATCGTTTGGAATTTAGAAAATTATTGGAAATAAAAACAAATAATAGATACCAGAAATTATATGTAACTAACCAATTAGCATCTTATCTTATCATTGTAATTTAGAGAAAAAACCCACTAAGACTAGACTTTATTCTGTCTCACCCCTGGCGGAAATAATCCAAAGAGTGATTGATTATTTATTCATGATACTGCAGAAAGTGTGTACCTAGGAGTTAATGACACCGCAGAAAGTGTGTACCTAGGAGTAAACGAACGACGGTGAGATTTACACCTGGGTAGTGGATGCCAGATTAAATCATTTCCATACAGCTATACCGCTTATTATTTAGCAAAACTTGTAACGGTAAATAGTTTGGATCCCTTTGATCTCCCACACATCTCGGCGATGATCAGTTTGCAAAACTGTTCTGATTGGCCAACCAATCAGGGAACAGCATCGGCGTGAGCGGAACTATATACATCTATGTTAACAATTGCTAAGGCAATCTTAAAGTAGTTCTGAAGTTCTGCATGAAATATCCTTGGCAGACATGCAACATTACTGTCGAAATGTTGGATATTTGAATGTAAACTGTCAGAGAATGTTAAAATTCAATCATGTTTTGACCATTCCGAAAGTTACACAGTCAGATCAATAAAGAATGCTTGGTTGAACTATTTTTAATATACTGTTAGAAAAGTTATTTTCTTTCATAAATCAATTTTGCCTGGTGTATTAGCTTTTTAACTTCTAAGGAAAAAATTCAATAATTATTACATGTATATGGTAATAAAATATTAATTCCCTACTTTTTGTTACACATACAAAAAAAATTGGTCACAAACTGCGTTAAGCGAATGTGAACATTTGAATATTATCCAAACGATTGTAAAGCAAAAAACAAAGATATGACTTTTACCGTTAAACGTTGGTCCCGCCTATACAAGCAAAACTATTAGTCAATCAACGTGTAACGCTCACGCCGATACTGTTCCCTGATCGGTTGGCCAATCAGAAAAGTTTTGCAAACTGATCGTCGCCGAGCTGTGTAGAAGATCAAAGGGATCCAAACTATTTACCGTTACAAGTTCTGCTAAATTATAAGAGGTATGGCTGTATATGTTGTATGTTTTCATACCTTGAAACAATTCTCTCATTTGGGTTTAAATGATCCATACGATGGCCTTTAGTAATCTTCCAATCTTCGCATCGCAGTTTCGGATGTTTTGGTTTCCCACAAAACCAATGAAGACCGTAGTTTTCTGTTGTAAAATTACACACGGCAGGTGTTGCAAACACGTTGGGTTTTGCACTACATGGTGTTCGTTCAACAATACTGTCGTTTTGAAATCCGGCGACCATGTCGTGCATTAAACCATGTTTTTCAATATAATTGTGGACACTAGCAATCTGTTGTTTAGTTGCTGCTATTGATGTTTTAATGACACATTTACCCTTCCATAAAGCTCTAACATATCCAGTGTGAGTTCCGTTGCCATGATCTACAACATAACCATTCACACGTGCTTGTAATGTCGGACTTGTCAGCCAAATGCGGAGAATATCTCCCCCTTCAGTTAGCGGTTTCCCGTATCCATCGAAAACGATGATATGTACCTCGATAATGTCTCCTACTGTATACACAGAGCTAGACTTGTTCAAAGCAAGTGTAGTAAATGATTTACTCGCTATCTTTTTTAAGTCCGAAATGTTTCTAATGGACAGGTACGATTGATAAGATGATAAAAATGTTTTTGATACGGAGGCAGCGAAGTCCGATACAGGGATATTTTGGAAAGTGTTGGCAGCTATACCCTCACGTTTGACCTCTGTCAAATAATCTCGATTTCGCTTGTGAGAAGGAAAATTTGGCCAGCCTTTTTCAATACTTCGGAAAGAGAGCCCATCATAGTATCTGAAAGAAAAAAGAAAATAAAGTTGATAAATATAGTATTATTTTACGACAATTGAATTGAAGTAAAAAAAAAAGTTTTAAGAAATCAGGAAAAAACAACAAAAAGCATCTTAACTGTTCTTTTAAGTCTAAAAATTTGTATTGCTTATGAACACCGTTTACATTCTGAACACGATAAAATAAGTTTACAATAATGTTAAAAAACATAAGAAACTATTTGCGTGACGTTAAGTTAACAAAAGACTTTAACATTCACTATAGCGAAGTAACAGTAATTGGTTCTGCAAAGATGATGATATACTTGAAATGAGTTCTTTTAAAATTACTTGAAGTGCAGAACCTAATATTCCCTTTTTTAAATGAGGTCAAAGTTCATTTGTTCAGGATTTAACAGTCTTGTTGGAACGTTTAACATGTCATGTGGCGTTTTTTTAAATACCCAAGCTTCGCTGACGTCACTTACCAGCTAAGTGGACTTGACTTTAAACCTATTTTATTGTCATAAAAGGACAAATGGATTAAGTTATTTCAAAAACACTGATCATCAAGCTGTATCACTTTATCTAAATGTTGAAAAAAAAATACGTGGACCAGGGTATTGGAAGTTAAACAATAGTCTGTTAAATGATTATATGTACAAAAAAATCATAATTGAAGTACTTAATGAATTTAAAACAGTAAAAGAAGATAAAAGCATGTCAAGTCGAATGATATGGAATCTATGTAAAACTGAAATTCGCGAAAGATCAATTGAATATGGAAAAAAAGAAATCAAAATTAAGAAAGAATATTATTTCTGTATTAGAAAATAAACTTAAAATGCTTAACCGAAGAAAATACAGACACAGAAGAAGAAATAGATCAAGTCACAGAACAGATAGAAGAACAATACACTCAAATAGTTCTCGGTTCGCAAATAAGATCATGCGCTAAGTGGTTTGAGCATGGTGAAAAGAACACTAAATATTTTCTTTCTTTCGAAAAAGGAAGACAAATTAAAAAAATCCATTACTAAACTAAACAAGAGGCCCAAAGGGCCTTAACGGTCATCTGACTACATTGGCAATAGTAAAATTAATTTTATATGGTGTCACATTATCAGGACCATGTCAGGATCATTTTCAATTTCTTTCAACAAATTTTATTTCAAACAAGAAGCCCAAGTGCCTTAAGATGTAGGGAATTAATTAGATATTGTCTCATGGTAGTCATCTTCGATTTTGGATCGACCCGAAAAATAACACCACTTTGTCGGGACCATGTCAGGATCATTTCATGCACGTTTCAGCTAAATCGCACCGGTAGAACTTGAGAAGAAGTTCAAAATGTGTTTTCAAGATGGCGGCTGTGACGGCCATCTTGGATTTCGGATCGACCCGAAAAATAACAACACTTTGTCGGAACCATGTCAGGATCATTTCATGCAAGTTTCAGCCAAATCGCACCAGTAGAACTTAAGAAGAAGTTCAAAATGTGTTGTCATGATGGCGGCTGTGACGGCCATCTTGGATTTCGGATCGACCTGAAAAATAACAACATTTTGTCAGGACTATGTCAGGATTATTTCATGCAAGTTTCATCCAAGTCGCACTGGTAGAACTTGAGGAGAAGGCGGACGACAACGGACGAAACATGACGACTATAGGTCATCCTGACCCTTCGGATCAGATGACCTAAAAATGAAAAAGAAGAATTACTGACAAAACAAGAAGATATCAAATATGAGAAACAGTTCTATGAAAAAATGTATACACAAAAAATCCAAATGTAGATGACATAAAGCAGTATTTAGGTTCAATAGATTTTGAAACAATACTATCTGAGGAAGATAGCAATAAATGTGAAGGTTTATTAATTGAAAATGAATGCTATATAGCTATAAATAAGATGAAATTAAACAAAGCTCCAGGCCAGATGGATTATCAATATAATTTTACAAAATATGTTGGCCACATTTAAAAGAAATTTTAATAGATTGTCTAAATGAAAGCTATTTACAAAATCAACTAGCATAGGGATATTATCATTAATGTTTAAAAAAAATGTTCTACTAGACTTAAATAATTGGCGACCATTGACACATCTAAATATAGATTATAAGATCTGAAAGAATAAAACCCATCCTACCTAACATAATAATTACCGATGAGAATGACTTTATCAAAGGGCGCGACATTAGATATAGCATTGGACTTATTCAGGATATAATAGAATATGCGGAGAAATTGAATATTACTGCATCTATAATATTTTTAGATTTTGCCAAGGCATTTGATTCAATAGAATGGGAATTTATGTTTCATACTTTGAAAAAGTTTGGATTTAAAGAAAGTTTTATGAAATGGGTTTCAGTCCTATACTGCGATATATATTGCATAATAACAAACAATGGATGGCTATCAGAACCAGTAAAGATTATGCGCGGAATCCGTCAAGGATCTCCGTTATCAGTTCTACTTTTTGTAATACCAGTCAAGACATTATCAATGAAAATGAGACAAGATATTAATATTCATGGAATCCAAATTAAAAATTCACAAGAAAGACATTTTAAAATCTCACAACTAGCAGATGACACCACCCTCTTCTTGAAACATAAAAAAGACATAACTGCTGCCCTAAATGCTATAGAGATATTTGGTAGTCTTTCAGGATTAATCCAAAATAGAAAAAAAAACAATAGGTCTCAAATTAGGAATTAATAAAATAAACATCAAGTTTTTATTTTCTAAATGCAATACAGCATATAGGTTTAACGAATACATAAATACATAATACAATAATCATTGTTATGTTTAAAGATGGCGGAGGATAATTCCGATATACTTAATAACAAATTAAACAAATTGACTAATACATGAGTATGATATACTACTGCAGATTAATGAGAATTTTCCCTTTTTCTGTTGCCTGGATCAAATATTTCCCCAACAAATTTAAGCTCTTTACATTTTTAGATGAAAATAACATAATTAATTTATATACACTTGGGTGTTTGTGGTAATAAGATTTTATAAACTTTTTACGTAACTCAGAATAAGCAGGACATAGTAATACAAAATGCATTTCATCTTCTACATCATTTTTGTCACAAACAGTACAAAGTCTATCGCGTCTGGGAACGGCGTTATAACGACCAGCTTCAATTTGAAGGGGGGGGGGCTTGCATGCGATATTTACTCAATATTTGTTTAGTTTTAGAATTCAAAGGCTTCCTTAAATAAAATTGAATTTCAAAGTTATCAACAAGATGTTTATAAATTTCACATTTAGGAGACACGTCAAATGCGCAACGCAGTTCCTGAATAAATATATCATGCAAGCGCTGTGAATACAATTCCAAAAAGTGTTTTTCATTATCTACATTCTGAGCAATCCAAATATTGTTGAAACCACATCTGCCTAAATCATTTTTTACATCATACAACCAATTTAATTTATAATTAGGCTTTTTCATAATGAGCTCAAATAGAGCATTATAGCATGACTTTAAAATACAGTTATCTGTTCTTACTAGCTTTAACCAATATTTCATCACCATTATTTTACGCTGTATATGTAAAGTAAACCT
>SAYR01049073.1:3457076-3492233 GCA_004382745.1 Argopecten irradians irradians | reverse complement strand
CCTAGGAAATACTCTAATCCAAAATCTTTTAATCCGAACATTTCGATTATCTTCTAAAAACTCAAATTACTTATCTCTGGATTCCCAGTCATGGGGTTATAAAGGGAATGAAACAGGCTGATAAAGCAGCTAAGACTGCTCTTCGCCTAGCACAAACAGATTGAAACTACCATACACCGACATCAAACCTTCCAAATTCAGTCGCCATCAAACACCATTGGCAACAAAGGTGGTCTACGAAACAAACAATAAACTGTTTAAAATTCAACCTACACTTAATCCTACACTGTCCAGTCGGAAAGACCGCAGAGAGGAAGTTGTTCTCTCTCGGCTCCGAACTGGACACACATATTTTACACATTCCTATCTATTGAGAGGGAGGATCCTCCAACCATGCCATGCATGTGATTTCTCCTCTCACAGTGGAGCATATTTTATTGCATTGTATTGATTTTAAAACACAATACGAGATAAATACTACGATGTTCTCCGACATGTACACTTTGTTTCATGCCGTAAGACATAATCGTATTTTTAATTATCTCAAAGAGATCGCGTATTTTAAGCAAAATATGAACGTTTTCTCATCATACATTCGTATCAACTCAACATTTCATCGTTTCATCAACTTTTTGCATGAGTTTTCTCATGTGTTTTAGCCAAATTTATTTTATCCCATGCAAACTATTTTTTTTATCAAATTAACGTTTACTATCTGTGTTTTAGTCCTTACTTGCTTTTTCTTACCCTGAACTTTTATCCTGATATTAATGCACATGACTTGTAGTTTGGCCCTAAAATGACCTTAGTTGTCGATGGGCCGTAAAACTCAAACAAACAAACAAACAAAATTTTGGATCAGGTGAGCTAAATAACCCTAAGCACATACAGAGATACATCTGCCGATCGTAAAAATGGCACATGCAGTTGCTAATCTCTTTAATGAATGTTTCTGGTATTTCGACCTACCTTGTGAGAGATTAGTCAACAAACTCTTCTGAAGCAGAGACATGTCTTATTGGTGTCCGTGGCCTCTTACTTCAAAATAATAAAATATGTTACAATTACTTTAATTAAATGAAAGTAGACGGAGATCATGGTTAAATCAAACAAGATTCACTGAAGGTTTCCTAAAGCAGACATCACACTAACAAATGATCTTGAAAACAAATTATCAATTTATTTAGCAATAATATTAACATGTACATCCAACTTTTTTTGCCTATCAATCATCATCTATACCAGTTGTATAGGTGATATTACTATATTAAATTACATTGCTTAAAAGTGCTTACTGATGTTCCGTTATCACATCCTTAGCCAGGTCCATGGTTGGAAGAGGTTGTGGTCGCTTCCTAGATTTGTTTTCTAAAGACCTTTCATCATTCTGGCTATAGTTATGAAAATAAAAATATTAAGAAATTGAAATTATACAGACCAAAAGTCTAGGTAATATAACGAGATAAAAATTAGATAAAATATGAACGTTTTTCTCATCATATCATCGTATCAACTCAACATTTCATCGTTTCATCAACATTTTGCATGAGTTTTCTCGTGTGTTTTAGCCAAAACTATTTTATCTCGTGCAAACCTTTTTTTATCAAATAAACGTTTACAATCTGTGTTTTAATCCTTACTCCTTTTCTTACCCTGACCTTTTATCATGATATTAATGTCTTACTTGTAGTTTGGCCCTAAATGACTTCAGTTGTCGATGGGCCGTAAAACTCAAACAAACAAACAAACAAACAAAGCACCCATAATGCAATGGTAGCATCCTTATAGGTTAGGGATTCCAAATTGTGCATATGATGGGGCTGACCCCCCAGGGGCCTAAGGGGCGGGGTCAAAAGGGGCCAATGGGCTATTTTCATATAAATGACTTTTTCTCTGCAACTTAACATGGGATTACGCTCATAATGCAATGGTTACATCCTTACAGGGTTTGGATTCAAAATTTTGCAAATTATGGGGCTGATCCCCCGGGGGCCTGAAGGGTGGGGTCAAAAGGGGTCAATTTAGCTATTTCCATATAAACGACTTCTTCTCTGCAACTAAGAATGGAAGAGCACTTATAATGCAATGGTAGCATCCTTATAGGGTTGGGATTTGAAATTGTACAAATGATAGGGCTGACTCCCGGGGCCTTAGACGGCAATAGATGCGAGGTCAATTAGGCTACTATTTTCATATAAACTACTTTGTCTCTGAACCTATGTATTGGATAGCATATTTGTATGGTATCAATAGCATCATTGAATGGTTGTGATTCAAAATTAAACTTTGGGAGTCAGTTTTGCTTATTTTTCTAATTGTCTGAGTCTTGTGATAATTACTAACAAAAATCCAGGTGAGCGATACAGGCCCTCTGGGCCTCTTGTTAACAAAATTTGAACGTTTTCTCATCTCATCTTATATTCATATCAACGCAACACTCATCGTTCCGTCAACATTGTGCATGAGTTTTCTCATGTGTTTTAGCAAAAACTATTTTATCCTATGTAACTCTTTTTATTAAATCAACATTTACAATTTTGTTTTAATTTTTGCTTGCCTTTTTCTTATCCTGATCTTTTAAATACAATCATTGTTTATATCCTGGTACTAATGCCTGCCCTGTAGTTTGGCCCTAAACGACCTTAGTTGTCGATGGGCCGTAAAACTCAAACAAACAAACAAACATTCCGCCTTTGTCCGGCTAAACAGTCTGCCTTTGTCCAGCTAAATATTCCGCCTTTATATTAAGATTTATTCTGGTTCAGGATAATCATGAGTCCTCTATACCAGACTCGATATTATGTGACTGAAGCCTTAAAACTTAATATTTTCTGTTAATAATATGGGGGAAGGAGGGAGCATCTGACAAATAATTGTGTTTTTGTTTTTTTAGAAATTGAAACCACTCTTCATTTAATAATTATATAAAATGATTTAGAAAGTTAATTAGCACAAAATAAGTTTGATCATTTGTTCCTTACTCCTCCCATACTGTTAATCGTTAAATATACCTAACAAAAAACCAAAAGTATATATACAGTCACAATTTTTTATTTTTGTTTTGTGAAAATAATTTGTAACAGAAATCTTTTACAATTTGTTTTTTCGTTCCTTTCCGATTTTTTTCAAGTCGCTTTAATTACGCCCCGTTTTGACTTTTTTCCTTGCATAGGATTTTTTTTCAGTGAAGGCATCGTTGAGATCCTTTTCTTCAACATCGCAGCCCTCTCCCTTGCACCAAATTACTGTGTAATCTGCAAAAATAAAAAATAAACCAAAATATGTTGGTAAAAAGCTTTCCATTTAATACTGAATTATCATAAATATATAAATGTATACCTGTATATCTATATGGATATAAAACAAAGTAAATAAACAATCGCCTTAATTTAGGTGGCCTGAAAGGCCAGACAAGTTAGCAAAATGGAATGTTGTGTTTATATTTTTGTTTTTCCATTGATATCTATATACACACACACACCGGTATATATTTCATTTATTTATTTATATATTATGTATTCTTACATTAACATTTTCCTTTTTCTATGGAACCACTTTTACTTTTATACAACTGTCTACTTTGGAAATGTCAATGTTAATTGATGAACAGACAATTACGTAATATACACACCTTTGATGGCACTGACTTTGTCCTGATTCAAAGAGGGACGACAATCCCCTTCTCTTTTTTTCAGGCCCAAACCAAGATCCAGCCAATTCAGGTTCTCACACCCTGAAAGCTGGTCCAGTCCGAACTGGTTTCACTGTTTCTTCATGCGGATCGCCCCACTTTTTTGGGGGTGTGATCCTGTCATCCGCGTGATATAGTGTAGCTGCAGGCTTTCACAGAGCTCAAGTTTGACGCCAACCTGTTTCGCCGTGCGGTTGTCATCTCGTATCCGGGGGAAGAGAGGTCTGGTGGTTGAATAGGTTTTGCTCTTTTTTTCTTCCTTTTTTTTACTGCTACAACACTACTTTGGCTTCAGACTCGGTTAGACGAGAGGTAATATGGGGCCTGTTATTATCAATCGGCTGGTCATGCGAGCCTTGTGTGTGTTGAGTGATCTCCAAGAAGGCGGTGGCTTAGGGTCAATCGTGAGTTTGATTTGGATTGTCTTGATTCTGATCGATTCTTGGAGGTGTACAATCTTGCGAGCGTGCTGTCGCAAGCTTGATTTGAATTATGTTTTGTTCGAAATATTTCTTCCGAGTATTTGTAAGTGTCTCAAGAGATCGGTATTTTAAGCAAATATGAACGTTTTCTCATCATACATCGTATCAACTCAACATTTTATCGTTTCATACAACTTTTTGCATGAGTTTTTTCTCATGTGTTTTTAGCCAAATTTATTTAATCCCATGCAAACTATTTTTTTTATCAAATTAACGTTTACATCTGTGTTTTAGTCCTTACTTGCTTTTTTCTTACCCTGAACTTTTATCCTGATATTAATGCAATGACTTGTAGTTTGGCCCTAAATGACTTAGTTGTCGATGGGCGTAAAACTCAAACAACAAAAAAAAAATCAGCAAAGTTCATTGTTGAAATATTGCTTGAACAGCTTGCTGCCAGCGTGAATTGCTTTTTTGGCTGTCTGTTTTGAAGTGCACATTGCTTTCCCTCACATTTGCCGACTAATTTGTATTTCGCTGTGTCCAACGCGTTTAACGTTGAAATATATGAAATCCCATTCATTTATACATTTTCAGACATGCAATTTTTATGCTAATTAAGCCATTTATCTGATTACTATGATGACAAAGTTTTAACTGAATATATACTTGTACATGTATAGAACGGTAAGTAGTTTACGAAACTGTCCGTGTCAAGTTTTATTTAAATTTCTGTATCAACTCATCCTGAAAAAGAAACAAAAAAGTAAATTCTACTTGTAATTATCATGGTAGAAGAACTTGCACTCAAATCCAGTCTCTTCCTTGGTGAAGGCTTCCTTGGTGACCTCCGCAAGCTAGGTGTATTCAAATGAGAAGGTCCTGCAACCTGTTGCGGGGAAGCTTGTCTCTCAGATGCAACATGTGTAGCAATTTTAGGAAAGTTCTTAAGAAAACCAGATTCACAATTTCATTCCTAGAATTACATCATTTAAATTTTGATCTCTGTAAATTACATATCATTTGCTATCCTTATGTATCTTTTGAAATTCTTGTCTTTAAAGTGAACAGTCGGGCAAGGATGGCTAAAGTCGGTAAAATGGTGTGAATGTATCCAGTATAATTTCTTATGAAATGGAAAAATAAAATCTCTCGTCAATATTTGTATGCGTACGAAGAAATTTATTTAAAGTATGGGAATTCTGAAACGTCCTCCCGGCTCACTATGTCCGTGGTTACATTTCCACACAGCCTCGCTTTCAATGCTTTCAACTTTTCTTTACTTTAATGGTCAGAACTGGGAAACTAAACAGAACTTGACCGTCGTATTAATATGTGAGAACTTTTGGAAGGCCAATGAACGCATTTAGACTGGTTTTCTTTGCCCGACTATTCACTTTAAACATCAAAAAAGGAAGATCTTTTGAAAATGAGCTGATACAAGATTAAAGGAGACTTTTTAATATAGTTCTAAGATACAGATCTAAACACAGATGCACGTGCAACACACACACACACACACACTGGCAGTAATGAAATATTGTGCAAATATACCTCTTGGTCTAATAGCTGGAGGCCGTCCTTACATGACCATAGCTGTTAATAGGACGTTAATTAATCAAACAAACAAACTAACTCATAGCTGCCCGCAGAAGGATTTAATTCTTGGGTTAGTCAGCTGCTGACAGAAGGATTTTATGCGAGGGTCCCAACAAGCCTCCAGAAATGATTTTACCTCAGGGTGAAGAGGAGTTTTCACTTCGGAGTGGAACGACAACTACAACAATGTTTAGGCAAATTACAAAATTGGGCTGACGAAAATGGCTTTAGATTTTCAAGATCAAAAACTGTCTGTATGCACTTCTGTCAAAAACGAAAACCACACAATGATCCTGACCTCACACTCAATGGAATTAAAATTCCAGTAGTTGAACAAACTAAATTTCTTGGACTAATATTTGATTCGAAACTGTCCTTTGTTCCACATATCAAACATCTGAAGGATAAGTGCTCGAAGGCGCTGAACATTCTACGAGTTCTTTCCCATTCTGATTGGGGTGCAGACCGTGAAATGCTTCTACGTATCTATCGGGCACTTATTAGATCAAAACTTGACTACGGCTCTATTGTCTATGGATCGGCTCGCAGCTCCTATCTACAGATGCTTGACCCTATACAGAATCAGGGACTGCGTCTGGCACTTGGAGCTTTTCGAACAACACCTGTGAAGAGTCTCCATGTGGAAGCTAATGAGCCATCTCTAGACGATCGACGAAAGAAATTATCCTTACAGTATGCTGCTCAACTGAAATCCAACCCCAAAAATCCTGCATTTAACCTTGTATTCAATCCACAACACCAAGAAATATTTACACAAAATCAAAAGCTCATACCAACATTTGGCATCAGAATTTCAAAATTTTTGCTGGAACTTAATATAACTTTCGACACCATTGACGAGTACACCGTATCGGATGTACCACCATGGCTCATTCAAACACCTGATATCAATTTATCTCTACATGAGAGGGCAAAATCCAGTGCATTACCCGAAGAACACAAATCCTCCTTTCGGGAGTGCATTAGGGCTTTCCCTGACCATGTTCAGATCTACACTGACGGATCAAAAGATGGTGATAAAGTTGCGGCAGCATGCTGTACATCTAATCACTGCTCCTCTATCCGACTCCCGGATATTGCCTCCATTTTCTCTGCGGAAGCATGTGCTATCGGTCTGGCGCTTGACCATATCGAAGAACACCGCATTGAAAAGGCAATCATCTGTTCAGACTCTCTTTCGGTTCTTCAGGCTTTGAAATCAAGAAGCCCTAGAAATACTCTAATCCAAAATCTTTTAATCCGAACATTTCGATTATCTTCTAAAACTCAAATTACTTATCTCTGGATTCCCAGTCATGTGGGTATAAAGGGGAATGAACAGGCTGATAAAGCAGCTAAGACTGCTCTTCGCCTAGCACAAACAGATTTGAAACTACCATACACCGACATCAAACCTTCAATTCAGTCAGCCATCAAACACCATTGGCAACAAAGGTGGTCTACCGAAACAAACAATAAACTGTTTAAAATTCAACCTACACTTAATCCTAAACTGTCCAGTCGGAGAGACCGCAGAGAGGAAGTTGTTCTCTCTCGGCTCCGAACTGGACACACATATTTTACACATTCCTATCTATTGAGAGGGGAGGATCCTCCTACATGCCATGCATGTGATTCTCCTCTCACAGTGGAACATATTTTAGTGCACTGTATTGATTTTAAGCACATACGAGATAAGCACTACGATGTCTCCGACATGTACACTTTGTTTCATGCCGTGAGACATAATCGTATTTTTAATTATCTCAAAGAAATCGGTATTTTAGATAAAATATGAACGTTTTTCTCATCATATCATCGTACCAGCTCAACATTTCATCGTTACATCAACATTTTGCATGAGTTTTCTCATGTGTTTTAGCCAAAACTATTTTATCCCATGCAAACCTTTTTTATCAAATAAACGTTTACAATCTGTGTTTTAATCCTTAATTGCCTTTTCTTACCCTGATTTTTTATCCTGATATTAATGCCTGAATTGTAGTTTGGCCCTAAATGACCTTAGCTGTCGATGGGCCGTAAAACTCAAACAAACAAACAAACAAATCCATGTCAGACTGCTGAACTTCTTTTCATCTGTTTACTAATATCATGAACATTAACACTTAAATTACAATTGTATTTGGGGATTATATGATTCAAGAATAATTTTAATAAATGAAATTACCAGAATTGCCTTCTTTTTGAAATACTCCATTGACTGTAGTTTCTGACATTCATATGTTTTCTTTTTTTCTGATGTAGTCGGGGCTGCACACTTCGATGTTTTCCGGCATTTCTTTCTTTGTTTTGATCCATCGGCAGAATTATCAACAGAGGAATCGTTCGTTTCGGATCGTTGGTCTTCATCAGCTGTACGTACATTTGTACACAACTCATCTTCGAACTCCTGCAATTCTGTAGTTTTTTTTTTTCCTTTTTCTCGGCTTCGAATTGCCAGCTACATCTTGTTTATAATCCTTGGCAAATTTAATAACTCCATATTGTTCCCGTTGTGCTTAAAGACATTGACTAGTCGTTCTCAATTCTCCTCGACAAAGTCATCGACGTCTCCTTTTACTGAAAAAAGACAACCGACCGGATGTTTACAAGAGTATATAATGTAAAAAACTGGAAACCCGGACATATGTAAAAATCAAGGGAAACGTAGCATATTAATTTCGCAGGTAAATTATATTAAATTAATTACTCACATATTAAAAGCATATTTTTACCAAGTAATTATATATGACGAATAATTTTGGATCTTAAATTTTCGAATGATTTCTCTGCATACATGCCGGAGTATTTGGTCGAAATGTCTTTTTTTTACTATTGCAGCAAGCTTATAGACTACTACAATTAGTAGGCCGGGTACATATATTCGTTCTAATATAAGTCAGACACTGATATAAGTGTGCGTACTGATCAAGCTGTATATACATTATTTAAAGATATATTAAGCAAGGCTATATTCAGTTCTGTCGATATTTCCTTTTTCTAAAATATGTTACCACAATCGTTAGATTATTATCACAATTTATAGGTACTATATTAGAAATAAATACGTACTGAACATATTATTAATTAATTTGATTAATCACATACCGCAAACGTTTTGAAATCATCATGTGACTATACACAATGTATTATATCTCGTGTATTAATCTGACTGTCATGAAAAATTATTTGTGACCGCGATGATGTGTACTTGATCTAATTGTACAAATACTGTAGATAATCTGATAAACTTTTATATTCCTTATCTGATAATAAAACAGCTAGAGCTATAGAGAGTTTTACTATTAAAATATAAGCTGCACTAAATATAACTACGATAATTATATATAAAATCTTACCGTTTCCAAGAAATACTATTATCCCATCAAAGTCTTTAAAAGATCTCGCCTCCCTCCCACTTTCGTCTATATCCTATGTTCGATATTGCACCTTTGTTAATGCTCCCAAATTCAAACTGGGACATGCTGTGTCCGCCACAGGCAGTAACTTCCTTTTGTTAACGATATCCAAAGACTTGTCTGCCGTGAAAAACACTACTGCAAGCATACTTTTCAAATATAGATGCTCCAATTAGTGTGATGTATGAGGATTTAGGTCGGAATCGAAAATGAAAATCATGAACTTCAGGAAGCTAACGGTGCCAACTAAAGCACGGGTTTTTGAAACTGACCGCCTCTGTTTTCCAACCTGCACGGTGTATTTATGTGGCCAAAACTGGTATAATTAAAAAAAGTAATAAGTCGACACATACAATTGCAGTTAAAGTAAAATCCATCCGAATTTGTATAACCATGAACAATATGTGTCATTCCATATATATATAAGTACAATGTGATGTTACATGTCATTTAAAAAGCAAGTACACATTGAAAATAGAATTAATTTAATTGTGACTCCTCCTAACTTGACCCCTAGCTGATCCCCGAAAGGGCATTATGCAATAATAGGGATAGACCGGACAGACTTCAGCGCTTGGCGATTTCGCGTTTCATATTTCAAAGCGATAGCACAAATAGCTGTTAATAGGACGTTAATTAATCAAACAAACAAACAAACAAAAAAGGCATGGTCGCGACCGAGTCACATGTGCACGTCATTTATGTATAAGCCTAGTTTCTGTAAAGGTCCCTGAAGACGTATCTGAAGTCGTAATAGTGGAACTATACAAAATGATAGCGTTTAATGCACAGAAATTCATCATTTTGTTCTTCGTCATTTCTACGCATGAAGGAAATATCAAGCTAACTATCCTTTAATGCTCAAGCTTGATTCCGACAAATATCTGCCAGAATATCAGATCCTGCACATTATGTTTGTCGCTTTCACAAGGTAAGGAACACACTTGTTTATTTATTACTGATTATTTGGTTTATTTGATTCCATAATATAATATTTGAAGTAACCATTAGTGTGGCATCTGCCCGGAGTCGACCAGACGCTTGTATGAAACGAATCTCTTTCCTAATCAATTAAGCATATAAATAACAATGTAAAATATCCGGATCCCTCAGACAATCCATTCGCACTGTTTTTCCAGTCTTGATGATCATATGTTTGACATGCATGCAAGAAATTCCCAGCAAGGTGTTTTGTTTGTATGTACAGTTTCTATCAATGACCAACATCCATATTGTCTTCGATCGGTGCATATTATAAATACAGCACACGAAACCCACTGTCCCTCTAATTTGTCCCCCTCGCAATATTGAAAAGACCTGTACAAACCATATTTTATTTTGTTCTGTTTCTAATATATAGTATATAATCAAACAACAGCAATATTATTTTTCTCATTTGCGGAGTTGCATTGATTCTCGATAAGAAAGTGAAATGATCTTACAGTGTAGCACTATAATGTTTATAAATATGCTTTGCAACTACAATGCAATTTATATCAATAACTAGAATCTAAATGTATAGCTATGAATAGATGTACATATAAGACTACAACATTTTTTTATTTTTTTATTTTTGATGACTTATTCAAATGCAGACCTGCAATTCATGACATTGATCAGCAGTGGAAATTGTGGAAAAGTGCAACAGCTTTCACATATGGATACCTCTTGACCCAAGATGGCTATGCTGAATTATTAAGTATAGTGGTCTCCATGAAAGCTGGGTCCACGTCCCGAGACTGGGTGCACTGCTCTCATGCGGATGCACACCACTTTTTGGGGTGTGATGTGCGTCCGCGTGATATCAGTGTAGCTGAAGGCTTTCACAGTAGCTCCAATTTGAGCCATTATGTTTACCGTGGGTTGCATCTCGTATCCGGGGGAAGAAGGTCCTGGTGGTTGAATAGGTTTTGCTCTTTTTTCTTCCTTTTTTGGCGAGGGTCACCTCGCCATTGTGATCGTGGTTGCAAAATTCTCTTACAGTCAATTTCCTCAATATGATTGGCTTAGAAATTGCTCGCAGATACTAGCGCTCCTAGCGGCAGTGTATTCAACAACTTTGATTTTACCGGGAATTTTAAATAGCAAAATTTGATTATGAAAGTTACTGAAATAAGCATATCTGTAACGTTGAAATAGGAATAGTATATTACGGCTTTCATATCCTTACTATACACACTATCCAAAAGATCTTCTGTTTGAAAATTTTCACCTGAATTGTTTACAAAGTATCTAGACTTTTCGTCCCCAAAATGGTGTTTACAATGAATGACGACGTTTCGTCCCAAAAATGCTTCGCTCCGAAGCTGGTTCCCCCCAGAAGTTTACTCCCTATTAGTGACAGTTAACCCGCAACGGAAAAAAATGAAATCGATATTTCACCTCGAACATCAAAATTGATACCATAATGAATTTTGTAATTTGAATCAAATTTGTCTCGGAGCAAATACATTTCATGGCGAAATGGAGATGCATTTATCACGGCTGTGTTCAGGTTGACATGGACGTAAAACTACAATTGAAGAAAGACAACTCTAACAAAATTTTGGACAACTTTGGACTACTGATAAAATAGCATGTGACAGACGGTGAACATTTTGTAAATGTCCAAGGTGGCGTTATCTTAAAACTAACGGCAGTTAATAAGGTATGAATATTTATCACATCCGTCATTATCGATAATTTCATAAGCACATGTATAAATATCAGATTATATCTATATACTAAAGCACGTTCAGAGATTACCACTAAACCACGCTTTTAAAAGATTTTAGTTATTTTCAGCACAGGAGCTTGCCGTTCTGATCATATACATACAGCATATTCATTAAACTAGGTAATACGAAGTAAATATTTGGCCGAATGACATAAATCATATATGGAATGTTCATATAACTCGAATTGATATTTTTGTACTACTAGATCGACGAAAATGCCGATTCCTTTTTCATAATTCTTCCGTAAAACGGCACTTAAAAAGCTGATTCAATCTGTAACAAATGAAGAGAAAACTGTTAATTGTTTAGCAATTATCCTGAGTTATATTTTACCAAAAAGCATCAGGGATTAGCAATTAAAACTTACATAAACATATTCCCGACTCTCGCTTGAATTGTGTGATCACTCGAGCGGAACTAATCTCTACCACCTGGCACAGTCTTACAAATGCAATTGCACAAAAGCCCACATGATCACTGTTTTTACTGCGATTACATCTTATGTTAGTTTTTTTTTTAACTTTTTGACTCAACAAAATAGACTTTACGCTTTTCATGATCAGCACCATCATTTTCCGTATAACTTATTAATTTACCACTCTACCCATGCATACGTGTGTATACTTATACTTCTTTGTGCACAACATACACGCAACACACCGCATACATGGGAGGCCGTCCTTACATGACCATAGCTGTTAATAGGACGTTAATAAATCAAACAAACATTATATAACAACTGCTATATTACAATCAATTTATGAAGGACAAAACTCTTGCATGTAAGAACAGGAGGACTGAAGAACAGCGGGAATTAAACTTCAATAATATTTCCTCTATGCTGGTATCGCTATTTATGATTAAAATGTTTAATTATATGATATTAGCCTTTTCAGTAATTACTCTGTTAATACATTTATTGTTTCCTTAATGTTTTACAGAATGTCAGCATGCATGTATCATTTCAACTGGAAACAGTCTAGGAGAAGAATTGTGTGAACAAAAAGAAATAATTTTCAGCTGTGGAAGCTTAATATTGTATAATCATTTTCAATCCAAAAATAATTACTATAATCATCTTCAAATTCCTTATTGTGAATTTAACTGTAATATGATTTAAGCATATACCTGATATTTGTTTATATTCTATGACATGTACATGCTTGAAAAGAAATGAATAAATAAAAGATTATTTTAATTTAAAACACAATATGACATTAGCTGTTTATATTTTTTGTCAAAAACATATTAAGCTTATCGTTAATAACACTCTAACCATCACCTTCGAGACAATTTAATGAAAATCAATTAAACATTAATTTGTATAACACAGGTCGTCTTATGTTTTCCTTGCCTTGACTATCAATGTTCTCTGATCACTCTGAAAGTATTGATTTTACCTTTTTTTCGGTCACCACATGAACTGCCTTTAAATCAATCACACCAATGAGACATACATTTACTGCATTCATTATAACACTAAGGCAATTCTGCAAGATCAGCGAACATTGTTGATTTACCTTGAATATCTACATGCACAGAATAGTACCATATGTAATAGGAGAGGAGAAAATGTAGCGGCAAGACCGGGATTCGATCCCTGGACTCTCCGAACACTATCCGAGTGCTCTACCGACTGAACTATCTGGTCATCGATAATCGACCCAGTCCAGTCCCGCTACACTCCTCCGTTTCTTTTTTGAAGACATACAAGACCCTTTCAAACACCACAACCGTTGGTTATTTAGTTGGGTGCCAATTCTGTAACAGGAGAGAAGAAAATGTAGTTCTTCCGACTAAGCTACCTAATCACCGATAATCAAACCAGTCTGATCATGCTACAAATATTTATCTGGTTATTTTATCTCCCTTCCTATT
Source organism: Argopecten irradians irradians (assembly GCA_004382745.1). Classification (NCBI taxonomy): domain Eukaryota; kingdom Metazoa; phylum Mollusca; class Bivalvia; order Pectinida; family Pectinidae; genus Argopecten; species Argopecten irradians. Next base: position 3,478,507 of record SAYR01049073.1, on the reverse strand, counting down.
TTCAATCTACTTTTATGACTTAGAATCTTACCTGGTGGAAAAGAATACTTTGTCTTACAAATCTTGACAAATTATGCACACTGTGATTGTTGCAAGCTAAACTACGTATCCGCTAGCTGATTGCTGTTGATTGTTAATGATCTCAAACACACTAATTACTTATTGTGCCAATTTAAGTAAATATATTGTACTTTTTTCAAATATTCATGATTACTATTCATGTGTAATATCTCAAAACATTGACATGTGCACGAAGTACGGCGGACCAGACCGCCGATGTTTTGGACATATGCTAGATATTTCAGTTTCGGGTTACTGTGGCCAATAAAAGAAAACAAACACAATGCGGTTTTCATATGTTATTTCTTCTAAATACAACACTTTTTGTGCAAGTTGTCAAGCATTTATGGGGAATATTTTGCATTGAAATTGTCGCCTTCATACATCGGTTTTTGGGACTCCCTGGACATTGTTTTCTCCCATTTTTTTTTGATGCGCAAAATATACTGATAGTAAATTTTTTAAGCATTTTCAGCCCTAAAAAGTACCTGCGCAAATTATACTAGTTTTTACGGTATATAATATTGGAATGTATCCCAAACTTTTTATCATATTATTTGCCAATAACACTGTTATGATATCAGAAATATCTGATAGTCTACGACAAATGTTACATGAATTTTAACAATATTGCATAACATGGAAATTAGAACTTAAAGGCCCACTACCTTTCCGGGGCAAAATTAAAAGGTTTCTTAAAAAACATTAACAACATCAGAAAACCCATGCGGATGCCTTAAGATGAGGTTACAACACCAAACATATGCAATATTTCCTGCGTAATATCTGAAAACCGTGGAGAGTCGTTTCGCTGTCTTGCCGTCTGGCGCTGTAATAGTCAACTACCGCGCGGTATTTAGGACGACGGCGGGAAACATAAGACGACCCGCGTTATAAAAATTTACATTGTATCTATATTTATTAAATTGTTCAGAAGGTGATGATAAACGTAGTATTAACGGTAAGTTAATAAATTTTGCGACTCAACAAAATTATCGATCTCGTTTTACATTCCCATTTTAAAAATTAAAAGTCGTGTCGGAAAGGTAGTGGGCCTTTAATATCAGAAAAATAAAAATTGTGATATTCTCATGACGTAAATCGGTACAACAAAACCAGTTGATGTTATGGAATACAAAATTAGATTTGAAGAATTGTTTACATATCTAGGTACAGAAAATAATGTTAATGGTAGCGTTTTTTAAGGAAAGGGAAAAAACCTGCTGAACAAACAATTAAATCGGTGTTTGCTATTTATAAGAAATAAAGGAATGTATCTCTTCCTGTTCATCTTAAACTGAAAATATTTGATTCACTTGTAATAATAGTTTTATTATACTCATCAGAGGTATGGGGATTTGAAAATAAAAAATTTAGAAAAATTCATTTGTAATTTTGTAAAACAATCCTGAAGTTAAGAAAGTGTACAAACAGTTTCATGGTCTATGGTGAGCTAACAAGTTATCCGGTTTGAATTGAAGTTCGGATACAATGTATATCAATCAACTTGCTGTTTTACAAAAGAATAATTACAAAACTTGTTAAAAGTAGACCAATTGACCAATTTATTCAAAAATCACATGATGATATTGATAAGTCTTCTAGAGGACAGACATATTCCATATTTAAGACATTTTGGCATAGAAAAGTATGCCTCTTGTCTTTCTCTGCTGCAAAACAATACTTGTTAACTGATACTGTGGTCCCAGGAACTTGATGACAATAGCTATATATAGTCATTAAGAATGAATATTTTCATTAACATCAAATTAACAAGGAAAATGCTTAAAGGGTGTTATAAAAATCATTTGACATATAACTCATAGAAATATTAGAATGGGCTTCCAAGATTTTAGTATGTGTCTCTTATTTTTACACCTTGTGTCCAAGGAATCCTCAAAAGTCCAAACTGGAAGGAACACCAGCCAAATTTATTTCTTATTGTACACAACTCAGTAGTATTGACCTTAGAAATATATTCTCCTATCATCGGAGACCGAGCCATTTAGTACTTTCAGTACTTTGATTTACTGCTACACACTACTTTGGCTTCAGACTCGTTAGACGAGAGGTAATATGGGCCCTGTATTTATCAATCGGCTGGTCATGCCGAGCCCTTGTTCGTAGATCTTCCAAGAAGGCGGTGGCTTAGGGTCAATCGTGAGTTTAATTTGGTTGTCTTGATTCTGATCGATCTTGCGCGGTGTACAATCTTGCGAGCGTGCTGTCGCAAGCTGTATTGAATTATGTTTGTTCGAAATATTCTTCCGAGTATACTTTCTGTGTAACCCTGACACTTTGACATTGGATATCCATGTCATCATGAGTGTCCCCCTGTTGGGCTCCGAGGTGGGTGGGGGCACAGCTAGCGAATTGTAATTAACTCTAAAAGATGGCTTCCAAAACAAAACAAAATGAACTACAACCAAAATCTCCCCAAAAGGAAATCAACGGCACAAATCAACAAACAAAAAGCGGTACAACAAACACATTCCCACAGTTTCTGGTCATGTCCACTACACAGAGTGGCAAGACCACTGCAGGTTTATCACCCTTAATATTGCGAAAGGGCATCAAAGGCATTGCTGGAGATGTCAAATCTGTCAAGCCTTTGGGATCGGGTGATCTCCTAATAGAAGTTTTCTGCAAGCAACAAGCGGAGAACCTCCTTGGAACCAACAGTTTTGCCGGCCTTAGTGTGTGTGTAAAACCACACTCATCATTGAATTGCAGCAAGGGGGTAATCAGGTGCCCAGCCTTGCGCAATGACAATGAGCCTGACATACTGTCATACTTCCAAGAGGAGAACATTCCGGTCTCTCATGTTAAACGCATCATGACATTCGCTACACCAACATTACCACAGAGCGTAACTGTTGGTTACCAACGTTACAATGTCACTGTCTACATCCCTAATCCATTGAGGTGCCGTAACTGCCAGAAGTACGGCTATCATGGGAGAAATTGTAGACGGAAAATGGTATGTCAGTACTGTGGCCGTGAAGGTCACGACGAATGTGACATTGTCAACCGTCACTGCGTCAATTGCGGGGGTGACCATGCTGCGTCTGCTCGCACCTGTCCTGCCTGGACTCGGGAGAGGGAGATATTACGGGTCAAATATACCCGAGGTGTCTCCTTCCCTGAAGCTAGGAGGATAGTCGAGTGTTCAGACCTGAATGTGGCAACCTATGCCCAGATCACCCGCGCAAAGACGCCTGTTGACAGTGTCACCGTCAAACATGCGTCGGTCCAGGCCTTGGTTGACAAGCCTAACTGGGACAATGATGTCCCAGATATGGCTGATGCTAAGGCCTGGAAAGTAATCATGGGGGACCCGAACATGTTCAAGTCAGGTCCATCTAAACCACAAAACAAACCACAACAAAAACCACCTGCTGGGCCACCTGGAGCTAAAACGCCAATCCCACCGGCGTCTCCGGGACTTACACAACACCAAATTCAAACACAGAACATTAGAAAACAAGTTACTGCCGCTCGTCATAGACGTGCTTTATCTTCACCGTCTATTGACGTTAAAAAAACTCCCTTACAAAGCCAAGCGATCAGCTAATACACCACCGCAGGAGCAACGCCAGACCAAAACCACCAAGGTTAAGCTGGCGAGGTTCCCTGCACTAAACAACAAACCCAGTAAGGGATCAGATGACCCTATCCTTGGACGGAACATCTATGATGTTCTATCGGACGACAGCGAGTTTGGTGACAACACATTTATCGCCACCAAACAACCTACTTCAAGTAGTCCTGTCGGTCCGACAAACTATCCTCAGGGACCAACATAGAGACAAACACTATCATACAATGGAACATACGCGGATTTAAAGCGAACATAGAAGAAATAAAACATCTTGTACAAACAAAAAGACCCATCCATATTCTGCCTTCAAGAAATAATGCTGAAAGACACCATCAATCTCAGACAATTTACACAATACACAAAAACTCCAACAACAGGTGGCCGCGCATCAGGTGGTGTGGCGGTGGCGGTGCATAAAAACGTCCCTCACAGACACATTCAGCTAAATACCACCTTACAAGCTGTTGCTATAAGCGCAACTCTTCACCGAAAAATAACAGTCTGTTCTATATATTTACCTCCAAATACTCCATTTAGTTGTGATGATTTGAGTAACATCGTATCACAACTACCAGTGCCATATATTATCATGGGTGACTTTAACGGTCATAATAGCCTCTGGGGCTCCCCAGGCACTGACGATAGAGGTAGACGTATCGAAGAGTTTATTGATAAAAACAGCTTATGTCTTTATAACACCAATGTCCCAACATATTTACAACCTGCCTCTGGCTCGCTTACCCACATTGATCTATCGTTGTGCCATCCATCAATTCTTCTGGATTATGATTGGAGGGTCAACGATGATCTTTGTTGGAGCGATCACTTTCCAATTATACTAAAATATATAGGGTCACCAAAACTTGAGGAGCCTATTCCTCGTTATTTACATAAGGCGGATTGGGCTCAGTTTAAAACCTTATGCGCCGAGGAGATCATCGAGGATAATTTTTTGAACCTCGATGACCCCATTAAAATTTTCACAGAAGCACTCACTTCTATCGCTACAAAAACCATACCAAAATCCATGCCAAAATCTACAAAGTTCCGTCTGTCAAATGATTCATTTATCAATAGATCTGGTAGAAATGCAGCTCTGAGGCGGTACTTAACCGTCTCAAACTACAACAATTTTAAAATATGGAGAGCTAAAGCTCGAAGGTCTATTAAGTCCGACAAGAAAAGTACTTGGAAAGAGTATGTCTCAAAAATTAATTCCAATACATCTTCGAAGAAAGTTTGGGAAATGATTGGTAAAATCAGTGGGAAAAGAAACCCTAGTGAAAATTTACAGTGGAATTCCACTGGAATACCACTGGAATTTCACTGGAATTCCAGTGGTAAAATCTTGTGGAATTCCAGTGGAATACCACTGGAATTCCAGTGGTTTTCTAGTGGTTTGGTTTGGTTTGGTTTGTTTAGTTTTACGTCCTATTAACAGCCAGGGTCATGTAAGGACGTGCCAGGTTTGTTGGTGGAGGAAAGCCAGAGTACCCGGGGAAAAACCACCGACCAGCGGTCAGTACCTGGCAACTGCACCACATGGGATTCGAACCCGCATCCCAGAGGTAGAGGGCTTGTGGTAATATGTCGGGACATCTTAACCACTCGGCCACCGCGGCCCCAAGGAGTCCAGTGAAAGTCCATAAGATTTTACCACTGGAAAATAGTAAAACAAGAAAAACATATTAATTAAATGGACATATTATGGTATATAAACAGGAAATGTGAATTACACAATATTAACAATAGAGGCTTGAACAGATATCATCACTAGATGGTATCTTATAGTGCTTCATTTCAATAATATGTATCAATTGGTTTACAGTAAAATATGTTCTATTCAAATTAGTATATTTTAAAAGATATTTCTCTAGAGGTGATTTTTTTTTAATTATTTGCAAGCAAGAGTTCATAGAAAAGAGAGAATTACATTTTGTATTAAATCTTACATCTCAAAGCTTTCCTTTTGTTCTCCTCCAGAGCCTTCTTTTTATGTTGCTTATTGCCATACATTGTTGTTAATGGCATCTCCTCTGGAGCCACCAAAAACTCAATAACGTTCAAAGCCAGTTTTTCAATGGTCTTTGCTTTGGCAATACATCTACTGATGTCCATAGAGCAAATTTGAACTCCAAATCTTGGGTCGCCAAGGTACTGCATTGTAGCTGTAAAAATAAACGTATTAAGTTTGAAAAAAGATACACCCTAGACCACACATGAACAGATTTTATATTTCTATCATATTTCACAGGAATATATCCTGTGGTTGCTAGGTAAATGATAAGTCTATCTTACACAGAATGTTTCTATGAAAATGGCAAAATGAAAAAGCTGGAAATCAACTGAGTTTTCTAAATTCTACTAAATACCGTATGGAAAAAAGAATCAACAAGGATATCTCAAGACAAGTTATAATAGATTGTACCAGCGTATATAAATATACAAGAAGCCACAGTAAGCAAATGAATTGAGGATTGAGGACAATGAAATAACCTAAACTTTTGCTCTATACAGTGTAATTGTGAGAACCTATTTTCATCATATAGCTATATATACTTTTCAAAGAATTACCTTGATCTTCCACCTCCACTCCAGCATCAAGTAAAGTCTCTGTAAAAATAGTTTTAATAAATGAAATATTGACTGGATCTTATAGTGAAGATCCACTTGAGGCTTGTATTTGCAAATAAAAAAAATACAAGTCATTAAATTTTTTGAAGCGGATTATATGGTGACTGGCATGTTCCTATCAAATGTTCACAACAAAGTAACACAAAATGCATTTTGTTATCTACACTACATGGTACAACTCCTGACTTCTGTGTGAACCCAAATTTCCCAAAACTGAAACAGATTATCTCATAAAAATTATGTGCTTATAGTAATTGACGATAAACTAGTAATTGTGCAAATATATATCTGAAACAAGATCACAGCTGATGCAAGCTCTAAAAAAATGACTGGAATTCATCTGATTTTACTTCTGGATGTTATATTTGTATTGATAATTTGTACACGTTAATACAATTTTCAAGTGAAATTAACAGATTTTTGATGGCTATTTACTGGTGTACTCCTCTTGTGTAACTTTTCTAAATGGGATGTCATCAAGATCAGCATATTTGGCCAGTATAGACAGTTTTGAATAATACTATAATTGAGTATAAATCAAGAAAGAAAAGGCTGGAATACACAAGGGACAGGATAAGATGTAAAAGCCTGATTTTGACAGGTTATACTGTACAATTTAATGTTCTAGTTTAAAATTAAGGTACATGCATGTCTATTCTAAATGGCACATTTACTGAAAATGTGGTAAATTTACCTCCATCATCATCTACTGGATCAGGCCCAGTGCTTGAGAAAGCAGTAGTCTCACTAGAACTGGTGTTAGTAATGCTACTGGCACTAGCCGAAGCTGAAGCGCTGACCTCAGAATATGGCTTGGTGATACTGGTACACGGGGTTAGACCTGACGTCTTGATGCCTGCACCACTGGAGGATTGTGGTGTACTTGGAGTTGGATTGCAGATACCCTGAAGAAAAAGTAAATAAAATGTAATTTTCACTACTACCACAAATTTAAATCATATGTACCAGTACTGGAAATGTATTTCTTCAGAAACATACCAGTACTATTTCATATTATCAATTAGCCTATTACATCACCCATACTGTCAAATGCAAGCTTTTAAAATGTATCAACAACAGTTGAACATAGAATTTGTCTCTAAATGCCTAAATTTTCAATTAAATCTACTTCATCTTACCATCTTAAATATTAAAAGTATTTATCAACATACCTTGTAGGCCTTTCGAAGGCATTGACGGCAGGACATAAAAGACTCTACCACCTCCTTTAAGTCATCTATCTGTAGTGAAATCAAATAGAAAGTGTTTATTGCTAAGATAATTAAATGTCTTATATCAATTGAATATCAATTTCATAAAATGACTATTCTTAGCTAAACATCCGTAAAATATATACCAGTATGCAATGATTAAACTAGAACTTTATTAATACATTAGCCCACCATATGAAAACTGACTTGTGTGAGTTCAGTGGAATTCATAATGCTATTATCAAACAAACCTTCTGTTCCAGCTGATTGAAACGGTCTTCCTGGTTCATCTGACTTCCAAACAGTCGCTCTTTATTGCTGAGAAGCACCAATTCACTGGCTAAGTCAGTCTGCTTCTTTCGCTCCTTCTCTACCGCTTTTTTCATTTTTGTTGTTTTTGCCACCTTTTGCACCTTTAAGAACAAAAGTAAAGTGAACTGGGTGTGAATGAATACTAATAAGCTGTGTGCATTTGTTGTCATCTACTTCCAAATTTAGTAATTTATTGAATATTGGATTATCTTTTAAAAAACTAAACATGTAAAAATAATTATTAAAACAACAGATGCAATAAAAAAGAACCCATTGCAATCAACACTTAACTTTAAAAATTCATTGTTATACCATATATTGTGTTTCAAAATTGTGTAAAGATTCGAAGTTTCTGATTCATACCTCATCCTGATCATTCAATGGCAGCAAATCAGCACTTTGGATCAGTGTCTACAAGAAAAAAAGTAAAACCAAATGTTATATTTTATAACTACCAAATTTCACCCTGGGAAGTGGAGATTAAATTTCTATCAGAAGATTGAACTGAAAGTGTCAGCTATTCATGTTTATAAGTACTGAATGACTTATCGATATTTCAAGGTGATGTGGTATATGATATATAGTAAATATTCAACTAAATGAATAATCCATATATTTAGATATGCTATATCAGCCTAAATAAATCTCACTTTATATAACTATTTAAAAAGATTCTATTGATCATATTAAATTAAATCATTTGATGGAAATAAAGGGAAAAATTCTCATATTTTTGCCATGCTAGACAGAAGCCAGCAGAGAAGATGCAGAGGAAAAACGGAAAAGATTGGCTCACATTTGCATTGATGACTCTTGGTCGCTTTGGAGTGAGTTTGATTCCAGATGCTTCTTCCATTGAATCAGTTTCTGAATAGAATTAAAATTTACTAGACACAATACCTAAATGGCACATTTGCTTATTTAATACAGTCATGACCAGTGAATATGGTTTGATAATATTAAAAACATATTTAGTTTTTTTTTAAACAGTTCAAAAAATATCTCATATTGATAACTTAAAATGAGGTTACAACACCTAATGAAGATTAATTTCACTCTTGCCATCTGACATTCATTTAACATGCAGTATATATTCAGCCGGATAACGATGGCAAGCATAAGACGACTTCTGTGAATCCCATTGAAAATCTAAAAACCATTACAAAAATGTAGTGGGCATTGGTTTCTTTTTCTTTTTTTTTAATTCTGTTATTCATGAATTTTTTTCTTATACACATTTATATTCATACTTATTTTCTTTTATCAGATTCAACATTTTAGCAGTTTTAGCATACCTTCATTTACTCTCTTTGATGTAGCTGCTGTACATATACTTTGATTCCCATCTGTAAGTCACAATAGTAAAACAATTACAAAATTTGTCAGTATAGGTTACTGGGTTGTGACCAGTTACCATGATGTACCAGTTACCATGATTTCTGCGCACGCTCTATATCTCCCGCACAATTTTTTGGATTTTTTAACAGCTAAATCACAGTAGCCATGCAAGTGTTCATTCAACAAAAAATTGTTCATTTGCAACCGATATTGCTAACAAATCTACATTTTCCTTTTGAAATCAAAGTTTGCAACACTCAATCACAGCGGGGGATAGCTTGAATCATGACTTACATATTAATCCTTAAATTTCAAGAGATCCTCGTTTATTTTGTTTGTCAGTCGTTTTCAAAAATCGTCTGCATTAAAGTAGGTCAAAGTATCCAAAATCATGAATATATGTCAAGTTGCTGATCGGGCATTGATGGACAGGATCGTAAAACAGAAGGTAGTTTTACCTGGTGCATATACGTCTTGTGTTTACTTTTTTTTTCAATTAAATAAATTAATATGTATTATTGAATTTCTGTAAGTTTTAGGTCTCTACACTTTGTTTGTCTATTTTACTCCTGACCAGAGCTGAATCCTGTTTTTAGTGATTCCCTGGTCACCTGTTGAATGCACCTTTAGATAGTCCTTTTTTCAGCGATGCTTTTAAATCAGTCACTGAAATCAGTCACTGGAAACACAAACTAAGTTTTGGTGCAAAAAGCAGGTTTTTAAATGCGCATTTCCTTTATATTTTGAAATCACAGTAACTGGTCCTGCAGGTATCATCAACTGTACCAATTACTCAATTAGCGGTGAAAAAAAAATGGCGTCTGGTCAAAAAAACATATTAAACATGTATCAAAATTAAACAACGATTATTGTTTCCTGAAGTAACTTGGACTAAAGATAATTCATGTCGATTTTCAACACTTTTGTTGCTTTAGTTTTGACAAAATCCTTTAAAAAAATGAAAAAAACAAGGCATAGACATATTCATACATGATTTTTAGAGTACATGGTAGTGTTTTCTATCAGAAGGTTGGTAGAAATTCTTTATTGATGTAAAATGATGTGTTGGTGAGAACAGCCCTTGCAGAACAATATAACTATTAAAAGTTAAAACACAAAAAATTAACAGACTTTGCAAACAAAAGTTATAGTTCTGAACATTTGATTGTGATATGTATGTGGTTTCTATCATAAATAAAATTCATATTACATCTGATGAAATTCATGTTACATACCAGGAAGTGGATCAGCAACAAATGATGATCTTTCATCTTCTGGGAGGTATTTGTATTTCAACTGGTTTCTCTGTACGTGGTCATCCCGCAGGGACACAAGTTTAGTTTTGTCTTCTGTTGTGTTAATAAAGAATGGCATTATCAAATTTATCAAAGCTTAAGCAACTTACAGTTGTATCTAAGATATATCAACTAATATAAATTGATACTCGTAAATTCGCTTAGTTTGGTCATCAACAAATTGATACCTGTGAATCAAAGACGTTATAATTCCGAGCTATAAACAATTTCCCATGATCATGAGTCGATCAAACTACAACAAATTATTTCAAAACAATGTTGAAGACCACATGGAGTATGATCATACAAACTGTTGGATTCCAAATTGTTACATAGGATTTTTTTTATTAAAACGTACCGAATGTCGACGAGAAGGAAAATAAGATGAATATCAAATCAAGGACGTAGATGACTTATCGTTTATAAATCCTTGATTAAATAATGCAAAAGAAAGTTGACAAAAGTATTAACGCATTCCTTACCGTCCAGATCACAAATGATGGCTTTATATATTTTCCCATGAAACTTTGCCTTGATGTAGTCACCACATCTATAATCGCACCCATCTTTTCTCGGTGCAAGAATGTTGCACGTATCAATTATATTGAAGAACAAGTCTTCCCATTGGATTAGTGCAAAAATCTTCTCAATTCCCTCCATTACGACGATGCTGTGATATCGAGGTAAAGAATAATTAAAGATGGTCGACTTTATGTGTGTAATCGTACACTGTCTCGTTCGAAATAGCGCCAGAACGAAAGGACCAATCAGATAACGCGTACGTAGTTGCAGCGGCTGTTGACCGATGCTGACCAATCACGCATAGCGTAACTTTCACAATCGGGTGCAGAGATGAAAGTAACGGCGAGAATGATTTAGGGCCTAGTTAATAATTTAAGTAAAAAATAAAAATACTTTAGATTATATTTTGTAATCTAATGCCATTTTCGTAACTTAAATATTTCCACTTGTGAAACTTCAGCTTTATTTCTCGAGATCGAGGCGGCAGTACATTAACTACTTCCGGTTCGGCCATGCTTCGTGTGCTTCGTACACAAACATGTTATCCGAGGTGCAACAGTTGAGATTATCATTTGTACTCTAGGAAAAACACATTAAAATGACGAGTTTTCGGGAGGACACGTCTACTTCAGATTATTCTTATAGTGATCATGAGTGCAACAGCGAAGCTACATCGTCATCGAAATTTGAATTGGAAACGCCTAAGAAAAAAAGGTACAAACGATCGCTCCATCACGGATTTGACAAACCACGTGCATGGTACCATAAACAAAGCCTCCATGAAAAACTTTTGACGAAGTCTGCTGATGCTTGTACGAGTGTTATGCATCAAGAATTGCCTGAAAATTATCAAGAGTCATCGGGATCTCCAATGTCCGGCGCAACAAGCAGCGATTCTTCAGACACAAACACAACCTATTCTGATTTTGACTCAACATCAGACTCGGAGGCTAATTCTGAAAAAAAAACCAACATATTCAGAAGAAGAGAGAGACGATGAAGAAGAATTAGACTTTTTGGATTTACCGTTATTTGAAGGGAGCAAACATAGCCTGAAACGGATTTAGCGATCTTTTATTGTTGATAAAAGACTTGCTCCCAACTTCAGCTAAGTTCACTATATCGGTGTAAAGAATGAAGGAAATATTGAAAAGAGGAGCAGGATTTCAAGAACCAAAAATCCACCATTATTGTGGCGACTGTCAGTCCTACCTCCAACCTGGAACGTCATGTACCAGCGAGATATGCATTACAAGTTCAGCAAAGGTCAAAGAGTTTTATGATTTGAACTTGTTGGATCAAATGAAAAATCTTTTTGAAGGTTTGTAGATTTCATATTCATTCTCAAGAAATTCTGAAGCACTATTCTTCATACTATTATTTCTGATCTAAATCTGGTGAAATAGATGAAAATAATATTAATAATTGCACACAGCAAAATATATCAAAGACCATGATGTGTAATGTATCTTAATTTTATTTCAAATGCATCAATAGCAGCTAGTATATCCTATACAAACTAATTCAATCAACCCTTGGTATCAGATTCAGATTAGCTGACATTTATCTTGACTTTAAGTCATATATGATATATTCAGACTGAAAGATTGATGCAAGGTAAAGTTGTACTGCAAGGATTTATAAGCAAGAAGGATTTGTCACTCAGGGTTTTGGACGAATAAGTCGCGAACACTTTAGTGTGTGTGCACTGACTGTAACGTTGGGGGACAACCTTAATTCTCACTTAAAAATCCTTAATGCATTGATTAAAATTTTACCTGTCCTATAAAAGAATGCATTGTGAAGAATTGAAAATATATGTACTTAATGATGGCCTTTTCAACAGATGAAAAATTCGTCAGAAATATTGTGCAGGGCAGAACTCGTCAAAGACCAGGACATATTGCTGATATTACTGATGGAGAAGTTTATAAAGAAATCACGAATGCAGAGAGTCCAAAGGCAGATATTTCTGTGACTTTTACCATGAACACAGGTATTGAAAACAAATTAAGAAAAAAATTCACAATAATATTAATTTATTTCGTTTAATGAAGTAGCTATTCAGATTGATTTAAAAATATCCCAGATGTTTACATGTGTCAGAAGGATATCAGATTATATTCACGAACTAGAGTAAAGTTAATTAACCCACCGATAGACGTAGATAATCTGGCAATTTATATGTCTCATATGTTCATGAAATATTTGTCGTTCCATTTAAGTTTTAACATTTTAGAAATGATACAATTTATTTTCAGACGGTGTTGCTCTATTTTCCTCATCAAAAAAGGATCATTGTGGCCTGTATATCTTGCAATCAATGAACTTCCAATTAAGTTGAGGTAATTGTTATGTATTGAAGATTGGTGTGATTTTGTGTTCGTCCATTTTTCCATAATATTGAGGTAGGGTGTCTGTATTATATTAAAGTTATATAGTATAGAGAGCCAGTAAGATTGATAGGGGACAATTGCAAGAAAATAGTCGAACGTCCTATACTTCTTACTAACCCTCTATGAATTTATGTAATGATGAAAATGATATACCACAATGCATGTTCTAAAGAAATTTGAACACTTGCTATGATTATTCTGAAAGTAGTGTTCTGACTTTGATCTGTCACTAATTACAGTCAGGCTTTTTGATATTGTAGTTTTACTTGGATTTTTTTTCACATATTTTCGAAGAAATACTTGCTCACATGTCTGCTGCACTGTGGAGATGAAAAACCAAACATGTTGACATATCTTGCACCTCTGATGAGCGACTTGAACTTACTTCATAACCAAGGTGAGTTGAAAAACATGGTTTGTATTAAATACTGTTTACTGGCATCTTATTTTGAAGTTTGTTATCTTTTTGTTGGGTAGAGATATTAACACCCACTTAAAAAGGAAAATGGAAGGCTTTCCTTAACTTTTTTAACATATCAACCTCAATCAGAATTGAATTGACTCGATGTATGATAGAGATAATATGTTTTTAAGCTAAAATTTTAACCCAAAGAGCTACATGATGTAAATGTCAACATGTGTTGGCATGCATTTACATTGTTGTAATTCAACAAAATTTCTAACCTGATATATTCCGTCTTTGCATATTACAGAGTTAGCTCCCTTGCGGGTAGGTATCGATTGTTACGTCATTATTTAGTGAGTGCAATTCACTTCATTTTCATCGAAAAGCACGATGTTACACTCGCACAAAAATGACCTCACTATCAATACTGACCTGCAATGGCAGATAACTATGTAATATGCATATTACGGAATACCATGTTCCAAGTCAGTGCAACATCTTTTGAAGAGGGGAAGATGAAATGTTATCATATATGAAGTATGCATATGTTTTTGAGCTTATTATGATGCATTTGTTTTCAATGAAGTCTGTCATTGGTTTCAGGTCTAGAAATAACAACAACAACTGGGAAAAAAATGCTAAAGGCTCATCTGATTGCAGTTGCGACTGATCTGCCGGCCCGGGCTATTGTGTTAAACATGAAACAGTTTAATGGAAAGTTCAGTTGCAGTATGTGACTTGACGAAGGAGACTGTCCACCAGGGAGGCCATTAGCAAGGTTTTTTTTCATTTAGGGATGATTCAATGGAAAGAACACACCATTCGATGTTGCAAAATGCACTAGAAGCATGCAGAAAAGGTGAAGCGGTATGTTTGAATTGCTTCGATCAGTAAATTGATATCAATATTTGCATTTACCAGACAATTTTTCCATGTGTTAGCTGAGGATATGTTGAGAGATGCCATTTCTCAATTTGTTGGGTTTTTTTATGTCAGATTGTTTTGTTTCATATCTACAGGTACATGGAATGAAAGGAGCATCAGCAATGATGTCACTGCAATACATTGATATTCCAAAATGCTTTGTCATAGACTGGATGCATAATGTGCTACTAGGTGTTGTTAAAGCACTGCTAAATTTCTGGCTAGGCAGTACACATAAGGATAAGGACTTTTTCATAGGAAATAAGGTAAAGATATTCGTGTGATGATGTTGTAATTTGTAAAGATTAAAGATAATGTCATTTTCCACCTATCATATGCAGTTGATAAATGTAACAGTTTTAGGCAGTCACTTTTTTCTGTTTCAACTTTGAAATTACCAACTAAATTTACCAGGATTTATATCATTGAATGGGAGCCTACTGCATTACGTACACCCTTTAATCAGTAGACCGCTAGATGGCGCTGCTCCGAAACATTATGTATAATAATGTAATACAAACATTATTCTGGTCTATAAGTATAAGCACTGAAGAAGGTAAGTATCCAGACTAGTGGCGCCACAGGCAACGTTGCAGCAAAATTGCAAAGGGACGTAATGCGGTAGGCTGCCAGTGCCATTATTAGACCAATTTTAATAATCAGTTATTGATTTATTTATTAATCATTTTACCACTTTATTAATCATCCTAACGGTTTCTGTTTTTCAGATTTCCTTATTGAATCAAAGACTGAAGCAAATTCAGATACCAGATTTCATATCCAGAAGGCAACGAGGGTTAGAGGAGCATGCACATTGGAAAGGTAATATTTTCATATTACATATGGGTATTTTTTTAATAGATTTTAATAGAAAATGTTATTAGCACATCCATATTTTAGCACAATTTTCTATGATATGTAACTTGCTACATTTGGTTTTCATTTTTTGATAAAACTGCTGTTTATCAGATGAGTCACAAAAAAATTCATAAAAATTTCATAATTGTTTTACTATTTTCAGCATCAGAATGTCGCGAATGGTTGATACACTTTTCAATGCCAGTACTAAGTGGTGTTCTGAAACCATATCCTCTGGTGCACTACTCTCTTCTAGTGACAGCAATGTCTTTGCTTACAAAAGATGTAATCAGTCAGGATGAAGTGGACTTGTCAGAACAGCTTCTCTTTGAGTTCTGCCGACAATTCCCAAATGTGTATGGTGAGTAACTAAAATGAAACATGAAGTTATTAGTTGCAAACATCTTTCATATCAATATATTATCATAATGATATATATGTTCTCCCTTTCAGGAGTTACCAGTCAGACTATGAACATTCACTTACTGAAACATTTGGCAAACTTCACAAGGCTTCATGGACCATTGTTTTGTTTCTCCTGTTTTGGATTTGAGTCCATGAATTCCTACCTCATGAAAATGGTTCATGAATCAAGATACATCAACAATCAGGTATTTAATATCAGTATTAAATTGATTAAGTGATTCTACTTAGTATTACACAATTCTGAGTCCTCTTTAAACATGTATCATTTTTACATGGATATATCAAATACAACATTAAATATATAGCTATTACCTGCTTGACGGATAGCGCAGACAGAGACAGCATTTATTCCGTGATATCTCAAAATTTCAGAACATCTTTCAATTTCTCTCATAGCTAACTCCTCTGTAACACATCCTTACATGGTCTACAGTCCTTTATATATGATTACAAAAACAAAAAACAAAAACAAAAACAGGCATGCTATATAAACATGAACAACCTGAAACATTATTATTGTAAAGGCAAACAAGATGTATACCAGACTGGCAATGCTGATGTTTTTATGTTGAGATTTTTCACACATAAAACATGTGCATAAACTGGTAGGCGTGATAAATGAGCAATTTAATTACACTAACACATTCTTTATTCAACATATAAACTATGTTCCCACTGATTGGCAACTAGGATTCCATGCATGAGAAGAGCTACTTACAAACAATACTTATGTATTTGATTGTACTATATGGTACACCAAACATAATATAATCATTATTATAAGGAGTTTTATCTTATTCTGGTACTCTGTTGTAGGTCAGTTTTGCAATTGCAATGTCCAAACAGCTGTCAAACATGCTGGACCATTTTGATGATGGAGATTCTGATACCAAACATCTTGTGAATCAACTGGGATCAAAGGTTCTATTGTAAGTAGAATGATCACTTCCAGCACTACTGGTTGTTTATTGTTTCAAGTCATACTTTCTTTATGTACATATATATAAATAATAAAACTTAACAAACTTTCTCTAGAATTTTCACCATTTCTTGATGGCTTTTCAGGAATAGGAATATGGAGAAATCAAAAAATAGCAAAAGTACTAGAGGAAGTCTGCGGAGTTTTATTTTTATATTTTCAACTCTATATAGACACATACTTTTTTTCTTGATATAGATATTTTTTTAAATATTCCACCAGTAATGACCATTGTCTGTAAAGGTGTCATAATTAAGACAAGTTCATCTGTATATGCAATGGAGATTTTTTTTTGTTACAGATTTTGTTTGTTTGTTTGTTTGATTTATTAACGTCCTATTAACAGCTATGGTCATGTAAGGACGGCCTCCCATGTATGCGGTGTGTTGCGTGTATGTTGTGCGAGGTGAGTGTACTGGGAGACTGCGGTATGTTCGTGTTGTGTCTTCTGGTATAGTGGAACTGTTGCCCTTTTTATAGTACTATATCACTGAAGCATGCCGCCGAAGACACCAAGCAACACACCCCACCCGGTCACATTATACTGACAACGGGCGAACCAGTCGTCCCACTCCCTGTATGCTGAACGCTAAGCAGGAGCAGAAACTACCACTTTTATGGACTTTGGTGTGTCTCGGCAAGGGGACAGAACCCAGAGCCTTCCTCACAGGAGAAAATAAGGAGCAAATCTACCACACTTTTGCAATGGGTAAAGAGAAGTCTTTGCAAAGAACAGATCCTGTTTTTAGACTTTTGACATCCGAAATGCAAGTCACCTACAGCATTCCTTAGGCTACAGAAGGAGGTAAATATCTATCACTCTGAGGGTTACCATCAAGCCAAAACAAGAAATAACTACACAGTGGCCTTTATGGATGGAGATGAAGAGGAGTTTGGAAGCATTTTAAGCTTTGTCAGAAGTGGTCACGACATGTATGCGGTCATTCAGCAGTTTGAAACTAGGCATTTTTCGTTTGATGAGGAAACTGAAATGGAAGTGCAAGCTTCTAACTTGAGGCAGTATCTTCAGATGACACTCTGTAGCCATATATACCACATAACGGGACAGAAAGACAGAAAACTTGTACGAGTTGAACATGTGAAAAAAATGTGTGCTCATAAATGTAACCAGAGCATTAAGGTTTATTAGTAAACCACCAAATGTTGTTGAGCATGGTTAAAACTGTCCAAAGAGGACATGGTTGTCTTGCTTTGTTGTGCATGTGTTAGTTTTTCCTGTGATTGCAACACACTATACAGATTACCTGCAAGCAATTTCGTCTTATAAGATCACAGAGCTGTCCATATTTTTGCCACAGTTGCATAGTAAAATTATTTGAACATTTTGTATTATACATTTACTTGTAAATTATGTCATAACACATATTAATGTATTATAATAGCATAATGATTATGTAGTATTATATTACGTTTTACAATTAATTTAATTCAATAGAAAAGTTGCACTGTCACAGATCAATTGGAAATTGTAAATCCCATTTGACTGCTAAAATACAAATGAATTACCATAAATGGAAGTCACATGAAATTCAACTTGAGCCATATACATACATGCATGCTCAGTGGAATTTCACTGGAACCACAGAATGCCAGTGGAATTCCACTGTACCAAGAAATGTCCAGTGGAATTCCAGTGGAGTTCCAGTGTACCCAGAATTGTTCAGTGATTCCAGTGGAATTCCAGTGTACCAAGAAATGTCCAGTGGAATTCCAGTGGAATTCCAGTGTACCCATAAATGTCCACTGGAATTCCACTGGAATTCCAATGTACCAAAAATTGTCCAGTGGAATTCCGGTGGAATTCCACTGGAATTGTATAATCCACTGGAATTCCACTGGAATTTAATATTCCAATGGATTCCACTGGAATTCCTCTGGATTCCACTGGAATTCCACTGATATTTTCACTAGGGAAAGCATCACCATCCTCCCACCTCATTGACAAAAATAAAATATTTTCTTCAAAATCCGAAATAGCTGACGCCTATGCCAAAAATTTTGCTAAAAATTCATCCGTCAAAAATCATTCCAAAAAATTTAAAAAATTTAAAAAAAGAAAAGGAAAAGAGACGTCTAAATTTTAAATCTTCCAATAGTGAAAGTTACAATAGGCCTTTCGACATACCAGAATTGCTCGAGTCCCTTGAGAAATCAAAGGACTCGGCAGCTGGACCAGACGAAATTCCATATATGTTTTTAAAACAATTACCAGACGCTTCACTAAACTGTCTTTTAACTATATTTAACCAAGTCTATTCTTCTGGCAAAATTCCCGAGTCTTGGAAGGAATCTACTATTATACCCCTTCCGAAGCCCGGGAAGGATGCTACTGATGCCAATAACTATCGTCCTATCTCACTGACGAGCTGCATTTGTAAAACTCTTGAATGTATGATAAATACTAGATTAGTTTGGTTCCTTTAATCAAACAATATTTTAAGTCCTTTGCAAAGCGGCTTTAGAAACCGCAGGGGAACGGTAGACCACTAAGTTAGACTAGAAACATTTATACGAGAAGCATTTGCCAAGAAAGAACATCTTGTGGCCGTATTCTTTGACCTTGAAAAGGCATACGACACAACTTGGCAATATGGAATCATGAACGATCTTCATGATATCGGCATACGTGGTAAATTGCCAAAGTTTATTTCAAATTTTATATCTGACAGACATTTCAAAGTTCGAACGGGTTCAACTTATTCAGAAACACAAAAACAGGAGATGGGTGTCCCTCAGGGTGGTATCCTGTCCGTCACACAAAATTAACAGCATAACTAAATGTCTTGGCCAATCTACGGAAGGGTCTCTATTTGTGGATGATTTCTTGATCTGTTACAGATAAAAAAACATGCACACTATAGAACGACAACTACAACAATGTTTAGGTAAATTGCAAAATTGGGCTGACGAAAATGGCTTTAGATTTTCAAGATCAAAAACTGTCTGTATGCACTTCTGTCAAAAATGAAAACCACACAATGATCCTGACCTCACACTCAATGGAATTAAAATTCCAGTAGTTGAACAAACTAAATTTCTTGGATTAATATTTGATTCGAAACTGTCCTTTGTTCCACACATAAAACATCTGAAGGATAAGTGCTCGAAGGCGCTGAACATTCTACGTGTTCTGTCCCATTCAGATTGGGGTGCAGACCGTGAAATGCTTCTGCGTATCTACCGTGCACTTATTAGATCAAAACTTGACTACGGCTCGATTGTCTATGGATCGGCTCGCAGCTCCTATCTACAGATGCTTGACCCTATACAGAATCAGGGACTGCGTATCGCACTTGGAGCTTTTCGAACAACACCTGTGAAGAGTCTCTATGTGGAAGCTAATGAGCCATCTCTAGACGATCGACGAAAGAAATTATCCTTACAGTATGCTGCTTAACTGAAATCCAACCCCAAAAATCCCGCATTTTACCTTGTATTCAATCCACAACATCAAGAAATATTTACACAAAATCAAAAGCTCATACCAACATTTGGCATCAGAATTTCAAAATTGTTGCTGGAACTAAATATCAATTTCGACACCATTGACGAGTACACCGTATCGGATGTACCACCATGGCTCATTCAAACACCTGATATCAATTTATCTCTACATGAGAGGGCAAAATCCAGTGCATTACCCGAAGAACACAAATCCTTCTTTTGGTTGTGCATAGGGCTTTCCCTGACCATGTTCAGATCTACACTGACGGGTCAAAAGATGGTGATAATGTTGCGGCAGCATGCTGTACATCTAATCACTGCTCCTCTATCCGACTCCCGGATGTTGCCTCCATTTTCTCTGCGGAAGCATGTGCTATCGGTCTGGCGCTTGACCATATCGAAGAACACCGCATTGAAAAGGCAACTATCTGTTCCGAATCTCTTTCGGTTCTTCAGGCTTTGAAATCAAGAAACCCTAGCAACACATTAATCCAAAATCTTTTGATCCGAACATTTCGATTGTCTTCTAAAACTCAAATTACTTATCTCTGGATTCCCAGCCATGTGGGTATAAAGGGAAATGAGAAGGCCGATAAAGCAGCTAAGACTGCTCTTCGCCTAGCACAAACACATTTGAAACTACCATACACCGACATCAAACCTTACATTCAGTCAGCCATTAAACACCATTGGCAACAAAGGTGGTCTACCGAAACAAACAATAAACTGTTAAAAATACAACCTACACTTAATCCTAACCTGTCCAGTCGGAGAGACCGCAGAGAGGAAGTTGTTCTCTCTCGGCTCCGAATTGGACACATATATTTTACACACTCCTATCTATTGAGAGGGGAGGATCCTCCTACATGCCATGCATGTGATTCTCCTCTCACAGTGGATCATGTTTTATTGCATTGTATTGATTTTAAACACATACCAGATAAGTACTATGATGTCTCCGACATGTACACTTTGTTTCATGCCGTGAGACATAATCGTATTTT
>SAYR01049073.1:3428987-3440360 GCA_004382745.1 Argopecten irradians irradians | reverse complement strand
TTTAACAGGTGAATGCATTGATTTTATCTAGTAGTATTGTGAGTAAATAATTAATTTTCTTTTTTCCTTCTTTCTTTCTTTTTTTTGTCCACAAACACCATCCCCAGTCTGGAGTATGTTTTAACCCAGACTGTGTGAATTGCTTCTGTTGCCATCTTGCAACATACCAAGTATGGTTTTGCACAAGACCTATCGAACAAGGGATATGGTCATAGTAAGGTACGTGCTTCAACATGATTATGGCGCGGTGTGTTGCGTGTATGTTTGTGCGGTCAAGTTTCTTGGAGACTGCGGTATGATCCATTCGTGTTGTTGTCTTTCTTGTAAAGTGCGAACCTGTTGCCTATTTATCGAGTGCTATACACTGATCATTGCCGCCGAGAGACACCATAGCAACACATCTCTCAACACGATCAACATTATACTGACAACGGGCCAACCAGCATACGTACCACTCTTTCGCTTGTATGCCGATCGCTGAGGAAGCAGAAAAATACACTTTTTATTAGCACTATATGCGCGATGCGTGACTCTTGTGCCAAGTGCTCGACAAAAACACCAGAGACCCTTCTCTTCACTCTATGGGGAGACAACACTCAAATACACAAGACCAAAAATAACTGTTTGTAATCCTACAGGAGGCAGTTTAGGATGAAGATAGAAAGAGTAGCACCACGTTAATCAGCAAATTATCGTTTCCAAAAGTAGTTAACTGTAATTGTTATATTTACATGTGTTTCATAGCCATTAACTATATTTGTACTTAAATAGTAGTTTCAACAATCATTACACTTGTTGAATTGATTTTAATACAAAAATATAGTTTTAAAACTTATCGAAACAGCATACACATATCTCGCCATCTCATCATAACGGCAAGCTCTCCATATGTTTTTTGATGTTACACATTTCCTTGCAAAAAAATATTGTTCAGTCCCTTATGTTTTGTGTTCATTCTTTACCATGATCAACTGAGATTTCGTCTTCCCTCCAGGTAGGGCGTTAGAATTGTACCTGCTGCCCCTATTGCGTGATTCTAAAAGGCGACTAAATTTAGGATCTTTTATCTTTTCTCTTCTTCCTTACTGACTTTATCCTTCCTAATGCTTCCCTTGGCACCGCCCCACTTTTGGCCTTGAGTTGAGCGTTCTCCCGTGAGAACAAGGCTCTGGGTTCTGTTCCCTGGCCGAGACACACCAAAGTCTATAAAAGTGGTAGTTTCTGCTCCTGGTTCGCCCGTTGTAAGTATAATACAGTAAGCCATTAAACACCATTGGCAACAAAGTTGGTCTACCGAAACAAATAATAAACTGTTTAAAATACAGCCTACACTTAATCCTAATCTGTCCAGTCGGAGAGACCGCAGAGAGGAAGTTGTTCCCTCTCGGCTCCGATTTGGACACACATATTTTACACATTCCTATCTATTGAGAGGGGAGGATCCTCCTACATGCCATGCATGCGATTCTCCTCTCACAGCGGAGCATATTTTATTGCATTGTATTGATTTTAAACACATACGAGATAAGAACTATAATGTCTCCGACATGTACACTTTGTTTCATGCCGTGAGACATAATCGTATTTTCAATTATCTCATAGAGATCGGCATTTTTAACAAAATTTGATCGTTATCTTATCGCATCTTACATTCATATCAATCGTTTCGTCAACATTGTGCATGAGTTTTCTCATGTGTTTTAGCCAAAACTATTTTTATCCTATGTTACTCTTTTTATTAAATCAACATTTACAATTTTGTTTTAGTTTTTACTTGCATTTTTCTTATCCTGATCTTTTAGATACAGTTTATATCCTAATACTAATGCCTGCCTTGTAGTTTGGCCCTAAATGACCATAGTTGTCGATGGGCCGTAAAACTCAAACAAACAAGTGACCGGGTGGGGCGTTTCGCTTTATTTTTCAAGCTTACCGGAAAGTTGGCTCCCTTTCATGTTCCGCTGTAAACACTCCCGATAACGCCACTTCCTAAATGCTTATCATTGGTGTACATCCGCATCGTCTTAAAACGTATCTTTGTCCTCCGCTGTAAAGAAATGATAAAAAATAATAATAATAAATTCATGTTTAAACACAACCCCTAATGCTCAAGGATCATGTAACAGTCTTTACTTTAGACTTACTCAACAAAAACTGACGTAACAAAACGTTCGATTTTCGATTGGCTAAGACAAAATTAAAGACGAAAACTAGAAATTTTCTGTTAATGATTTGATGGATTTTATAATAATCACAAAACGTTTCGTCATTTTCGATTGGCTGAGGCCCTGCAGATAGGGCGTTAGAATTGTACCTGCTGTCCCTATTGCATGATCGTAAAAGGCGACTATATTTAGGATCTTATCTTTTCTCTTCTTCCTAACTGACTTTATCCTTCCTAATGCCTCCCTTAGCACCGCCTCACTTTTGGCCTTGAGTTGAGCTACGCTCCTGTGAGGAAGGCTCTTGGTTCTGTCCCCTGGCCGAGACACATCAAAGTCTATAAAAGTGGTAATTTTTGCTCCTGCTTGGCGCTCAGCACACTGGGAGTGGGACGACTGGTTCGCTCGTTGTCAGTATAATGTGACCGGGTGGGTGTGTTGCTTGTGTCTTCGGCGGCATGCTTCAGTGATATAGCACTATGAAAAGGCCAACAGTTCCACTATACAAGAAGACACAACATGAATGTACCGCAGTCTCTCAAAACACGCACCCAGCACAACATACACGCATCACACCGCATACATGTGAGGCCGTCCTAACATGACCATAGCTGTTAAAAGGACGTTAATTAATCAAACAAACAACAATAAATCCAAAGGGCAGACGATCTTATATCGTTGCACAGCGTCAATCATCTGACAATTTTCCAATGAAAAACTATTCATGAACAGCTGGTTGATTTTGATGAAGATGAATCAATGTTGTGTAAAAGGTCTGAGGGGAGGGGCCCTATTCGGAAAATTTTGTGAATTCTACAAAATCTTTCTTTAGTAGGAATGGTCCCTTGGGAAATTCAGGAAAATTCTAGTCCTGAATACCTGATATTAAATATTTCTTTTTTTGTCAGTTTCATCCTTTAAATCCATCGGTTTCTGCTTTGCAAACATGATAGTATTTTTGGTAGTGTGCCGTCTTAATCCCAAGATTTTGATAGTATTATCCTCATCTAAGATTTTTTTCTTGAGAAGCAATATTTATTATCTTCCGATTGTTAGATGCCCATGATCGGAGATTGAATCCAGCTTCGCCTAGAAGATGACGCGAGACGTTGTGGTATCGCAGAACACCTTTTTCTGAAGAAAAACTAGACAAGATATTGTCGACATACAAATCCCTTTAAATTGTGTCGCTTACTTCGTCTTGATATTGGCCTGTGTGTTTGAGCAAGGGCGAGCACATAGCTCCAAACAAGACTGATTGCAATCTGTAAATGTTGCCGCCACCTTCTGGCTCGCAGATATCTTTCACCAGAATCTCGTCACATCCCGATCCTTTTCGTTTAACCCTACATTGAGGAATGCCTTCTCTATCTGCTACGCGTAAGACAGATATATTATTGCACGAAACGTAACAGAATGGAGGTGAGCGTCATGAGCTGCGTCTGGGACAACTTAGTCCAGGGACAAATCATTCAAAACTTGTGTTGTCAACTCGCCTGACAATTACATGTCAAACATCGATTCTGGACCGGTCGTAGATAAATTCTTTTTACCACGGATGATGGTGGGAATAATGTTATTTTTGATTTGTATTTTCACTGGTCACATCAGTGTCTCTTCCCGTTCACTAATGATTATCACATATGATGCGTGTTTGCAGTAAAGGACCAGTATCCTTTGCAAGGTTTTGCAACATTATGTGCACGCTGAAAACAATATTTCTTTTTGCGAGCGTATAAATTGAGCTGCGACTACAAGCCTTATTGCGCAAAATATCGATAAGTGTGTGCGTAATATCAATTTACGCTTGAGTTCTATTGACAAGGGATATGTCATGAGCTCTCCTATAATAATATAAGCAAGCCCCTTGGATGAAACAGGAAGCCGGCCAAGATGATGTGATAATCTTTCCCGGCTCTTTTTTCCTTGCCACCGGTAACGAAGCCTGTCACTTTCAACAATTTATCTATATATATTCATTCCTCCTGTCTGTGTGACAACATACATTCATCATTGAAATGTTTTTCCTGCATACAAATGTCCGAGTAATAGATACTCAGCATTTGACTGACAGCCAGTAGGACCCTTTCCTCGTACAATTTTATCTGAAAAAAATGCCAGTTAGTAATATGCCGCTGATGAGCAAGAAACGTCAAACTATATGGTTCATCTTGAAGGATGGCCAACAGTTTCAAACCGACAAATATCATAGTTTAACATTTCACCGTATTGTAATTTGGTACTGCATTCTGCGAACAATAACACCTCTTTTAGCACCTTCATACCCATCCAGATTCGAGTTTCTAGAACTATGTATAAAGACAAGCAGGTATGCTTTTTAAAGATGTTTCTAAACATGTTATCTTAAGTGGTTAAAAGTTTAATTACACAATTTTTCCTCACAAGTGGGTTAATTTCCAAACTGCGAACAGTGCCAGGTCTGCTTTCAAATTTTCATTTTTTCCACTGTGTTTTCCCACTAGAATCAGGTCCTGTAAATTTCTATGTAATTTATCCTATCATATACGAATAGAAGAATTTTTATTTGGAATCAGAAATTGTTATTTGAATAAACTGGCAGCAGTATTACAGTATTTATCTATCTCAAAAATTTAACAACCTTATGGCTGTAAAGTATGATTTAGTTTAGTATGGACAAATAAATTCATCTATCGTCATAAAACAAAAAAGAACAAATACACATAGAATGCTCAATCTACAATAATAAATCACTCATCACCGCCCACTACATACACGTCATCCCACCGCATTACATGAGGCCGTCCTTATATAGCAGCCATAGCTGTTATCATTAGACGTAATAAAATTCAAACAAGCAAAACAACATTAATTGCCCAAAAACTTCCATTGTAAGACAAATAATGTTTCCCTTTTCCACACTCCCTCACATATATAGCATTTTTCAAACAAAAAACGTTGTAATCGGTCAAAATTATCGGCTACCATTTATTCGAAATTTTCGCAAAGTGACTTAGGATTCGTGGTGCAGCTTTTTGCACTTTATTGTCTGTATCTTGCTACAAAATAATTAGGGACGCTTTAGCTCACAACAAGCATTTACCGAATTTAAAAAATAGCGTCTAACACGGAACTTGATAAAATCTGTATGTCCACCTAGCTAGACAGCTCAACCACCATTTGTGGTTAGTCGATAAACTTGTGAAGTTTTAAAAATCATACGTGCACCTTTAACCATAAAACTTTAATCTATTTGCATATATTTATTGACAAAAAATAATCGAGTCAGTTTTTCCTGTTTTCCTATTGAGAGGAATCACTAGGTTCCCACTTCATAAAAACGCGCATAGTGTTCAGTCAGTCAACATTTAACATTATTGTTCCATAATCCATGTCTCTTCTTACATATGAGTATAACTTTGCATTAAAAATTTACTAACACCATTTAAACGATACTTTACGTGTAATATAACTAAATTCACACATTGTTACAATGTACTTTGTGAAAAATAAAAATTAAACGTCTGAGAAAAATATTGACACTGTGAAGAGTCTTTGATTCAAACACTTCTTATAATCAATCAATACAAATCCGTCTCTGGGACTGTCATGTCGACGTCACATATCCGCAGTATAGCAGGTTTGCCCTTCACACCTGGAACAGACGGATTTGTTAACTGAATGCATTCTTTCCTACCGGAGCTCCCTCCACAGCTTGAGCTTTCTTTGGTGCTTAAGCTGTTTGAGCCTCTAGAAAGTGATTATTTTGTGTTGTCGATATTTTGCAACTTAATCACATGAGTTCCGTCACTAGAACTGGAATATTCTAGATCAAAATTCGGGGCATATACAAGCTCGATTATTGTCCGCGTCAAACTTTTGGCGTATTATAGTTTGGGTTTAAATATAGGGATAATCTAATATACGGTATGTAGTATACAAAGAGAGGATAAACTATGTAAACTTCCGGCATAACCATACACTACCGATCGACTAGGCCAGTCTATATATTCAAAAAACTTATAGAACCTATGGATTCTTGACTTGAAGTAAGAGAAATTCTATCAGAACCAATAAAAGACGCTTCGTTCTCATATGACTATCACCTAAAAACAATAATGAACACTCTATTTCAACTCACGCTTCACACTGGGGTATAACACAGGATGTCAATGAAGTAATTGATATGGGTTACTTCATCTTGTAATATTATATCAAACTGAAATAAGAAAGTACACCAAACAATTATAATTTGGTACACATAAATACTACGATACTATTTAAAATATATTAAATGACTTACAATCTACAGTAATATAAGTAAACCGGCGACTGACAAAATGGCCCAGATGAGGAAAAATCACATTTCATTTTTTCAATTGTTATATTTTTAAAAAAATAGCATCACCTAGCCAGAAGCCGGTAGCTAAAAAATATTCAGCGCGCTGTCCCAAATCGTCCGATCGTCCGTCGTCGTCCGTCCGTCCGTCCGTACCGTCCGTCCGTCAACTTTCCTTTAAATTGCTACTAGAATCATAGAGTTCTGATGGATTGTAACCAAATTTGCCACAAAACATCCTGGGGAAGGGAACAAACTTGAGTAGAAATTATATTGGAACTCTGAACCCACTGGGGCAGAGGGCGGCCCAATAGAATAGAGGTTAAATCATCACTAAATACAGCTCACCTATGTTCCATTGAGTTTCTGCATGAGATTGAACCAAATTTTTGGCCAGAACATCCTTGGGTAAGTGGACCAGAATGGGATAAATTTTTGAGCTCTAACCCCAAGGGAGGCAAAGAGGCGGGCCCACCCAATAGGAAATAGAGTAGATGCACGAATATCTTGATAAATCGCTACTTGTCCTAGAGTTCTGCATGGATTTGTAACCCAATATACTTGGCCAGAAACATCTTGGGAAGCGGAACAGAACTTGGTATAAATTTTTGCTCTACCCCCGGGTGCAGGAGGCGGGCTGCTACTGTTCCCAATAGGGGAAAAGAGACTAAAATTCGTATAAATCGCTAACCTTTTCTAAGTGCTGCATGAATGCAACCAAATTTGGCCAGAACATCCTTGGGGAAGGGAACAGAACTTGTTATACAATTGGCTCTGACCCGAAAGGGGCAGGAGGCGGTCCCAATAGGGAAAATGGAGTGTAAATTCTATAAATCGCTACTTTCCTAGAAGTTCTGCATGGATTGATAACCAAATTTGGCCCAGAAACATCCTTGGGAAGGGGACAGAACTTGTATAAATTTTGGCCTCTTGACCCCATCGGGGCAGGAGGGCGGGGCCCAATTAGGAAATGGAGGTAAATCCTATAAATCGCTACTTGTCCTAGAGTTCTGCAGATCTTAACCAAATTTGCCAGAAAACATTTCGGTGGGAAGGCACCAGAACTTGTATCAAATTTTGGCTCTGACCCCAAGGCAGGTAGGGGCGTGCCCCAATAGGGGAAAATAGAGGTAAATTCTATAAATGCGCTACTGTCCTAGAGTTTTGCATGGATTGTAACCAAATTTGGCCAAGAAACATCCTGGGAAGGAGACCAGAAACTTTGTAGTAATTTTTGCCTCTGACCCCCCGGGGGCAAGGCGGGGCCCAATAGGGACAATTAGAGGTAAATTCTATAAATCGTACTTTGTCTCCTAGATTCTGCATGATGCAAACCAAATTTGCCAGAAAACATCCTCTGGGAAGGGGACAGAACTTGTATAAATTCTTTGCTCTACCCCCTGGGCAGGTGAGAGGCCGGGTCCAGCACAATAAAGGGAAATGAGGTAATTCTATAAACTCGCTACTTTGTCCTATGAGATTATCTGCTATGGACTATGTAACCAAATTTGCCCACAAACATCCTTGGAGGAAGGGGAACAGAACTTTATTAAATTTTCGGCTCTGACCCAGGGCAGGAGGCGGTATCAACTCCAATAGATATGGTGAAATACAAAGTAAATTCTAAAATCACGCATACTATGTCCTAATGCGAGTCTGCATGATTAGTAAACCAAAATTTCGCCAGAAAGCCAATTCACTTGTGGAAGAAGTGCGGGACTCAGAAGTAATGAGAATTAAATTTTTGCTCTGTAACGCCCCGGGGGCAAGAGAGGAGGCGGGTCAAGACGCCAGTGGAGAGGAAATAGAATGGTTAGATACTCCTATAAATCGCTACGTGTCTAGAGTGATATACTCATGAGATCGTAACAAAATTTGTAGCCCTCAGAAAACACTCCTTGTAAGATGGACCAGAATCTGTATAAATTTTTGCACTAACCCGCTGCTTTCGAGGGCGGGCTAACGGAAAAGAGTAAATCCTAAAAATCGCTACTATGTCCGTAGAGTCTGCATAATTGTACCACCCAAATTTGGCCAAAACATTCCTTGGGCGATGTTAAACATAATTCGTGATTATACATTTTGTCGTTTACCCCCATATAGAGCAGTGGGGTTGCTCAATAACAGGAATTAAGAGGTTCTACATTCCAAAATTCTCTTGACAGAAAATTAAAACAATCACACCTCTGGTATCTCACATAACTATTACTTAGGCATTACCACAGTGTATGATCGTGACATGATACATTGGCACCCTCTGCGCATCTACTTATATTATCTTTGAATCAGCGAGTGATAGTATATCACGTTTATACAAAATATTAATCGTAGGATGATAGAATTCAGAGATTATGCGTACTTAACTCAAATGATAAACCTTAAGGCAACAGCGCTGACATTACGTTAATGACAAAAATTAGCAACGTCAAATTCATCACGCCATGATCCATTGACGTCATGTCACAAGGCTGCCCAATATGTTAGTATAATAACATATATTGCTTTGAGCTGCGTCTTTTAATTCTTGTAATTCGATGGAACAAAGTTTAGCTTTACTCTATTCCAGTTTACATCTGTAACTACATTAAATCTTAGATTCTGTGACACGAAATTTATCCATCTAATTTTCTACTAGTTGAACGGATTACCGGAATCGGAAACCTTTCTTAAGCGGCCAAAAGCGTCCTGACCAGACCGCAAAATATTCGGTGTACTTTAGTTTCGTGTTTCATAACTTCAAAACTTATTAGATGTTTCTCGTGCTGAGTTAGATAAATTCGCCAATGATACCATGAGTAGCCATACAAATTTGTGGGTTTTTTAGCGATCACTCGAATGCCACGAAGAGTACCTGTCACGCATTTTTGATTGTCATAGAGCGCTATGCCCTGAAAGGCGTCCCGTCGTCCGTCGTTCGTCCGTCGTCCGTTCGTCGTCGAGTGGTCCGTCAACACTTCCTTTAAATGTCGGCATACTAGTCTGTATAGTTTTCATGCTCTTATGGATTTAACCCAAATTGCCACACATATTCCTTGGGGAGAACAGAACTTGTTATGAAATTTGCCCTTGAACCCCACGGGAGCAGAGAGGCGAGGCCCAATAGGGGAAAAATATAGTAAATCCCTTAAAATCGCACTTGTCAATCACCAGACTACAAACTGAAATTCTAAAAATGTACAATAATTCAGGCCACAAACATCCTTGGGAAGGGACAGAACTCAGTGATATTAATATTGGCTCTACCCTATGTAGGAAAGAGACGCGCGGCATTGAACCTGTGACCCAATAGGAACATTATAAGAGGTAAATCCTTCATAATGAATCTCTACTAGTATCATAGAATTCTCACATGATCTGTAACAAAACATCCACAAACTCCCTGGGCAAGAGGAACAGACTTGTAAAATTTTGGCTCTGACCCCGGGGGCAGGAGGGCGAGGTGCACCCAAGGAAATAGAGGTAAATCCTTTAAATTGCCCTGCGAGAGCATCAGCCTTTCATAGAGTTCTACATGCGGATTGTAACCAAATTTTGGCCCAGCTCATACAATACCGTTGGCGTAAGGAAACAAACTTGTATATCGGCACTTTCTTGACCCCTGGAGCTTGGAGGGCGCGGGAGGCATATTTTTGGCCATTTAACCCCAATAAGGGGAATTATATGGGTCAAACTCTTTAACCATCGCGTAACTTTGTTGTCATAGAGTTCTGAATGAATTGTAACCATGATTTTTGGAGCCAAACATCCATTGTGGGTCAAGGGAAACATCCAATTTCTTGTATAATATTGTGACTCTCGCCACTCCTCAGTGGCGGGCTTGAGGGGTGCGGCCCAATAGGAACAATTAAGAGATAAATTCTTTAGTACACACTCTCGCTCTAGTCATAGAGACTTCAGCTGAATGTAAGCCAAATTTGAGCCATTAAACATCCCTTTTCGACAAAACGAACATAACTCTTGTAAAATTTTTTGGTCTCTTACCCCCAGGGGCAGGGAGTGCGATGAAGGCCCAATAGAATATGCATTTAGAGGGGTCTTCAAATATTAAAATTACTTTCAGATATAATATAAAACACTCAATAGAACCTGTATGTCATATAAACTTATGGCGCAAAATTAGTCGAGAACCAGACTAGGAGCAGATTACAGCGCTCTGGCCTCTTGTGTTTATTCAGTGGTCACAGCATAATGCCGCACCGCATAAAGAACAACTTCACCGACGGAAATGTTTCAATGCAAGTGATATTAATTTGTATGTCCTATTCACATGTTCATTTCTAATCGAAATACGTAAGAGTACAGATTGCATATAATGAGATTAATTGTATATGGCTCTTCCATATTACTTATTAAGCTAGCGATCTGATTTCTAACAAGTATATAAATAGCTCATTAACTGCGCTGACGAACGACAGAGAATAAGGCTATATTACTGTAACCAAAATAAATTCCCCAAATAAATTACATTTATGCATGACAGATTTCCTAAGCATACCAGAACACACTATTGCGTGATTGCGACTTAAATAGTAAGAATCGCAGAATTATTTAAATAAAACCGTCAAAAGATTAAATTGAATGTAGAATCAAATTGATCAAATAAAAAAGACATATGCATGAATATACACATTCAGGTCAATAAGGTTTTTCAAACATACACCTTCATATGTATGATTAATATAGAGAGGAGAGCTGACCACTGTAATAGTGAATCGAGCCCGAACCTACGCTCTCCTTTGCGATTCACATTCGGAAAACCAGAGGTAATGGTCTTGAAACAGCCGTACGACGAATATAGTTTTGCTTGATACATTGGCAAGCGAGTTCCTATGTTTTCTGTCCATGATATAAACGTTCAATAATTCGTTCTTATCTCACATACCGCAACTCACG
>SAYR01049073.1:3402498-3423440 GCA_004382745.1 Argopecten irradians irradians | reverse complement strand
ATATCCAATTGACGTCATGTACACCAAAGTGCCAATGAGTTTGTTATAATATAATAAAGTATATGTGCAATTAAATATGCTGGTAATCCTGGATCCTTCTTTAATTCCCGTAATTCAATTAAAACAAACGTTTTCAACTTGTAGCTCTTATCCCAGTGCTTACCAGTGTACATACACTTACTTGACTCTGTGACACGTAATTATCAAAATCTAATCTACTATTTGACAGGATAACATTTCGCGTGACACGCAAATTATCGTGGAACTTTAGTTTTTGTTATAACTTTCAATATGTTACTTGTTTAAGAATAAAGTTCTGCCTGATTACATTAATACAATCCATAATTTGTGGGTTTTTTTATTCATGGTTCCTAACAGCAACGCCAATAAGAAACCAATTTCACGAGGAAAAAAAAAGTTAGCAATGATAATTAATTTTGTTATGCATCGTATCCACAAATTTTCAACGAAAACCGAGATCAGTGCATGTTGAAATTGTATATGCTTCAGATTATTTTAAACTAGTAATGTTTGGTATATAAATAAATACATATTAAATGGAGTTGACCTACTGAATAATATTTATTTAACAATAAACAAAAAATAAATATAACATTTATCTGCCTATTATGAAAAAAGATTTTAGCTACCTGCACACACATGAGTCATGCGCTTAATGGCTGAAGACATTACTCGAAGTACATTTTAAATAAAACCCTGTCAAAAAAAAATTAAACAATTGAATGGTCAATCAACATGATCAAATAAAAAAATATGCATGGAATATACATTCAGGATTCAAAATAAGGTTTTCAAAGATCATATACACTCATATGTATATTTATTAGAGGAAGCCGACAGACATGTACTAGGAACTGAGCGCGGAAACCCTACCTCTCTTTGACACACATTCGAGGGGAACCCAGACTTGATACAGTCTAAACAACCCCGTATAGCGTTGCGATTACTATTGGTAAACAGTTCCTATGTTTCTTTCTGACTTTAATAAACCGGTAATTAAGATTTCTATCTCTTATCCGCAATAGGCATATATGATGAAGACATTACATAGATCCATCTTAGTTTTATATCAGTGTTTCGTAAGCTTTAGATGTGCTGGTTGTTAACTACTTCAGTTTTGCCCTGCAATGCAAGCCAAGTCGGGATCGAGCATCTCACAGATCTTCATAATATATAGTATATACTTAATTGTTTATAGCATCAGAAATGGTGGTGGAATAGACAGTGGATTTATTGGAAAGCAACGGTATTACAGTTGTCCAATTATTGTTGTGTCATCCTTAATCAAATCAACACTTAAACACTAAAACGAAACTGTATGTGTTTTACTGTGTTTTTCTTCTGGTTAAATGTTTTGATTCGAAATATATAACATATTCTTTTAACTATGGATCAAGTGTTTCGAGGTTCAGATACTCACTCAGTGACCTACCAACCATTTTTTTAATTTTAGCATTTTTGTATATCTAGTAGATAGACAGACGCCTCTATTGAACATTCTTACATCTGCTGAATTTAGTAAAACTGACCCAATAAGGCACCATAAAATCAAACGATGAGTGTTGATGAGAGATGATCGAATTTAGAAGAAAAGACGACTATATAGCGCGAATTTAGCATTTTCAGACCGTTTCCTTTTCAATATATCGTAATGAATAACTGCTCCTAGAAACTAAACCGTAATTGTATAAGAGATTCTACTTTATTAATATATATTATCTGGAAGAATGTAAGCAGAAATGTCGCTGTAGACAGGGTCTCTTAGAAATTCAAATCAACGCGGATTGCAAAGAAAAAAGACGCCAAAACATGTTTCAAACAGAGGGTTCTTCGAGAACAAGTTACCAGTTTTTATATCACATAGTGCCAAAAGATCACCTATAGAGGTCTATAATGGTCTACGTCCTAGTTTCCGCCCGTCTTAAACCAAAATATGAGCACCCTGGTACACAGGATTACAAATTCGGGATATAATTCTTGCAAAGGACCCGCTGGAGTACTGCGTTAGGACAGTGGGTTTCTTCTCCATAAAGCTCCTAAGACATTAACCCTTAGGCTGCTGCAATGGTTTGTATAGTAATGGCTCTCAGTGCTGTATTAATTTTGTAAAATCCAGGGAAATGATAACTTAATTATAAATGAGTATATCTTGAAAACTATTTGCAATCTGTAAATTAAAGTTATATGAAAGTTGTTTGTTATTGCCTGTAGTTTGTATTGGTGCTGTTTATTCCCCAAATATACTTCTCGTTAAGCACACAGGTAACAATACAGGTGACTAAAGGTAAATATTTTAGGTTGTATCAAATAATAACAAGAAAACTCAATAAAAATAATGAAATAACACCAATTTAATTGTGTGACCTTAGTATTAAGAAGCATATGACTTCATTTGGTTATTAAGTCTCTGAAAAAATCCAGGTAAAAACTTCTAAAACTAATTAACATTCACAAACAAAATCTTGATAATTGTTCAACATGCCGATGATTAACGGTAAACTTCGGGTAGATAATACATATAAATTTGTTTGAACAACTTTATTTTCTATACTGTAATCGTCCAAAAATGCTTTTTAAAAGCGACTAACTCACATTTATTCATGTTATGCATTAATTTCAACTCGCCTGTGAACGGAGCATTGTAAAAGTCAATCTTGTCGTCTGTCAACACGGCAGCTGGCCGCGTGGGGGGCTGCCTCATGTTCTGTGTTGGCATCGGGCACAAACTTATTTATAGGAGAAATTAAAATAATGTTGCCTTCTATTGGATACCAATCTAAATTATCTGACCCTTCAAATTTACATTCAACTTCTGACACATCGCTAGCAAAGAACTGTTGTACATGTTCTTCATCACTTCGATCTATCGGAGCGGCCATTTTGATGAGTCAGTAAACCATTCGATTTCCTTCCACACCTGTGGTTATTTTTAGGGTAAAATCCCGAGAATATCGAATGTAATGACATTAGAACCAATGGGAAGCATTCTACTTTCATTTTCAGTCATAATTTTAGCAACAGTAGGGAGATTTGACGATCGGACCGCCGGTTGAAAACTCGGAGTCAAAAAACGTCTTTTTACGCGTGTAGCAGTGAGGACCATTTAAACCATCGTGTAAATAGT
Source organism: Argopecten irradians irradians (assembly GCA_004382745.1). Classification (NCBI taxonomy): domain Eukaryota; kingdom Metazoa; phylum Mollusca; class Bivalvia; order Pectinida; family Pectinidae; genus Argopecten; species Argopecten irradians. Next base: position 3,420,295 of record SAYR01049073.1, on the reverse strand, counting down.
CGCGTGTAGCAGTCTAAGGGTTAAGAGGATTTAAAATTTCCAGATGGTATAAAAAACTAGATGAACTGAGAAATAATATTTCACCCTCGGATTTCAGCATTGATTAGTGAATTAACTAGACCGGGTGGGGTTGGTGTGCGGGATTCTCACAAAACTGTACAAATGTATATAAATCATCTTCGTCTCTTGACAACTCCCTGCACCATGTACTGTATAATGTCATCAGAATTAATGCTTTGGTCACAATGATCGGTAGGTATCTGGAGATAGGGGGTAATCGGGAGTACACCGCTGGTTTTTGGCCATTTTCCCACATCGGACAAAAACCGGTAAAATATTTGTCCGACATAATTTACATAAAAAGGACGATGCGGTAATCGTACGGCGTCTGTTTCAATAGGTTTTTTTTAATTTTTTTGGGAAGGGGGGGGGAGGGAGCCGACGAGGCAATGACTATCGACCTAACATATCTAATGCTAATCGGCCGATTATCATATGATGACGGGCGATAACCGGCCGATTCACCGAACATCGTACGGATATCGCCCGAGTATCTAATGGACAACGAATTTCGAAGGATAGTTGAAATTGTACCAGGCCCGGCCGAATGTTGGGCGATATGATTGTCGCTTGATTCCCAGCCGGGTATCGGACGATACTTAAACTATAAGTGAAGGATATGTGGTCGATTATGAAATTCAACGGGACACCGGAGATATTTTAACTTCGAATTGAAACTCTTCGGGCACCGGCGGCCATGTCTGACCAGTGTCCGACAAAAATGATTAAAATTTATGCCGGGAGTATATACATTATACGTACATCTTAGCCTAACCGGAAGGGGTTGTTACCAAAGCATAAGTACTGAACTATACGGACGTCCACTATAAAAACCGTATTACAGTCACATGATTCGTTTCTAAATGTTAACCGGATGACGTTTTCCTTGTTATTATCATCGTCGCAAGAAAACTTATTCTCGTACAAGATTAAAGATTATCCACAGGTGTTCTATAGATCATATCTCCCCTCTCTCTCTACTAGAATTGCATATCTATACATGTAAAGAGAAAAAATATTTATTTAGAGCCAAACGCCTGTGGTTCATCTACAGAATTCAATTATCGGCTGATGATACACATGTATCTACATCCTTGTCCTCTAAGATTTCTGAAGAAATAATTCTAACACATTTTTCTTACCTTTACTTTGTCGTTAAAACAACATTCCATTGTTTGCATTTTAAATTATATGTACATGTATATCAATGTATTCAGTATAACTTCAGTGACTTTTTACGGCTTTGATTTTCAATATTTATTTTTATTTCAAATATGCTACGACATATTGCAAAATATCATTAACTTACGGAAGAACAAAGCCTTCGGAATTTCCATAATACCCGTGGAGAAACAATATTGCTACAAGTGTATATAAGATAAAAAAATGTTGAACTGTATTAAATTTATTATATTTTTGTATGGATCCCATGACATGTGGCATATTGGAGTTTTAGTCGAATAACTGCGTTAACAACTGATTGAGATAAATCAGGATTTTTTCGCTCATATCTTTGGTTGATTTCCTTGAATTTATTAATTGTCATCTCTACAAACGAAGAGAAAAACGATCTCAAGATTGTATTTCTTATGTGCTGAATATTTTTAATAGAAAGTACATACATGTATATACTGACACTCACCAGTCTACCCTTCTTATTATGTATTGATATTATACAGGTACTTAAATTTATACATAAGATGCGGGCTTAATGAACCGTTGTTTATTGAAAGTTTCCGCAAATACACGTGGTGACGTCGGCAAAAAATGTGCGTAACTTTATAACGTCATTTATTCCGACGTCATAATCGCCGCATCTGGGCCCATTTTGTCAGTCGCCGTCACAATTATACAGGTATATTATCAGGTGTTTCTGACTCATAGCGACAGTTATGGTAGGTAGCAGCGTTACCGATATCCTCTAATAGTTCGATAACGCTATCTATTTTCTTGGAAATGTCACCTGTGCATTTTGCTGGGAAACGCTCTTTTTCTAACAAATTTTGCTATTTTCTGCAGTTTTTTGCTAATATATTCTATTTCACCCACCTGAAGACTGGTAAGCCTCGCACATTTTGTCACAATCAAATTATATACGTCAATTCTGCAACAGACTTACTGTGTTTTACTTATTAATTCAAATTTAAAATGCATCGATACTTAAAAATAGAAATTATTTGCTGCACGTGCAAGTTACAATGTTAACACACGGTAAGTTAGGTAAACAAAATCATTAAAAAATGCATCACAGGCCAGATAGTTACATATGTAAACACGATATTTTATTTTAGGTCCCAGACCCGAAAATCACTTAGCTTGGTGTCTTCGGCGGCATTGCTTCAGTGATATAGCACTATAAAAAGGGCAAAAGTTCCACTATACAAGAAGACACAACATGAATATACCGCAGTCTCCCAAAACACGCACCTCGCACAACATACACGCAACACACTGCATACATGGGAGGCCGTCCTTACATGACCAAAGCTGTTAATAGGACGTTAATTAATCAAACAAACACTTGTTATACATGTATTTAGACCTAAACTTAATCAAACAAACAAACAAATTAGACCTAAACGTACATTCGTCAGTATATGTCGAATATTCTAGATTATGTTTTATCTTCAATAGTATAATAATAAATCCAATTTGACTAAAAGACAAATCACCGTTATACACTACATGTGAATTAATCAATATACCTATCTATATATAATGTTATCTTCATGACGCGGTATACTGATGGTCTGTACTTTATTCAGATTGTGGGATATTCGCCTCAAGATTGGCTTCCCTTCCCCCGCCTTTCAAACATACGTAGCTGTCGCCTTGTCTTTCGATGGTTATGTGAATATGCATGTGGTATGCTTACAAATCTTAAATACAAAGGTGTGAACAAATCATTCCATGTCCTTTTGAAGTCAACATTGTTTGCGCAACACCACACGGAGTCTAGTCAATTGCGGCAACTTCCCGGTGTTTTCATTGGCTGTTGTTATAGAATGCTAAAACATTTTGGGGAGGAGTCTAATCCGGACGCTTGAACGCAGTTCACTGTACCAGGAAATTGAATTACGAAACTTGCAATCCCGGGTTCTTGCACCAGATAGTGTTCGCTCCTTCCTCGAGTCCAACGAATCATTTTCGGTCACAGGAAATTGTGCCCGTGCAGAAGGTGGGAGATTTCATCCTTGAGGCATATAATCGTCGCACAAAGAACTGGATGCCCTCTGGGATTACAGATAAAAAGAGATGGCTTCGATAAGTGCGCAACATCGACAGGCTTGCCAAGGTACAATATGTTAAAACCTGAATTAGGAAAATATATTCTAAATGCTTCTCAACACTTTTATGTTGTTTAATACAAATCAATAAACAAAATTCAACATGAAATCATAACAATTTATTTTTTGATAAACCAACGGTGCTAATGGCAATATAATTTGTTTATTTTTTTTAATAACCCGTGCATAGTACCACTTTTGACATCCCAGTCTTCTGCACCCAACCCATACTTCATTCTCCCTTTTCCCTTTGTGCTTCAATGGCACTCTACTCATTTATCTTCGTCATCATCACCATTGTGAGCACGTACTGTCTTTTTCCTTTTCCTGCGGGATTAAGTCTCTGCAACATTGAAAAACATCAGACACATGTAATATTACTTACCGAGCTTGACATATGCCCCATCGTCTGTTTGTGGATATGGCGTAGGATACGTATTTTGAAACAAGCATTTTGATTGGTTGACTGAAAATGAAGTTGGCAAATGTTGTTGTTGTTTGGGTTTTTTTTCAATGTTTTTGTTATAATTAAGGCCTTTCTGATATTAAATTTTATTTGTTTTATATACATCATTCCTTGATTACCGAAGAAAAATTCGCAACCAGTAAATGTTGAAACGGGTTTTGATTTTAAAGCGAAGGCGCAAGGGGGGAACCTGCATATCCAAAAGTTAAAGAACTTTGGTTTGGTGTAGCCTCGCTACAAACACTCCAATCTGATTAAAATACAGATCCTTATTAACACTACGTTTGATAAGAGGATCTGAGAAAATCCCATTAGGGGTCATGTCCAGGTGACCTTTGAAAATGGCGGTCATGTCCAGGTGACCTTTGAAAATGGCCTATCAAATTGCTACTCGCAAAATTTTGACAGTGAATTTTAGGGGACGAAATTGTTTGAAAAAACTGTCAGAATTATTTTAGTTAACGTAGTCAACGCCTAAAGAGCACAACAAAGCTTATTGTGTATGTTTACTGGGACGAAATATCGTTTTCAATTGATGTAACAAGGTGTGGAAAATTGATTTGATTTGAATTCCACGTGGAATAAAGGTCATCTGGACGTGACCCCCTATGGGAATTTGTCAGATCCTTTATTTAACGGAGTGGTTATAAGGATCTGTATTTAAATCAGATTGCAAACACTCGAACACTACTCCTGTATAAAGTATTATTTGTTTAATCACAAGTTTGTGGTTTTATTCACTTATTAAGATTTTCATTTACACCATCCTCATCCTATTTAAGCACAGGTGCCCTGCAGGTAGGGCGTTAGAATTGTACCTGCAGCCCATATTGCATGATCGAAAAAGGCGACTAAATTTAGGATCTTATCTTTTCTCTTCCTAATAACTTTTATATAGTTTCTTATGCCTCCCTTGGCACCGCTTCACTTTTGGCCTTGAGTTGAGCGTTCGTCCCAATGAGGAAGGCTCTGGGTTCTGTCCCCTGGCCGAGACAGACCAAAGTCTATAAAAGTTGTAGTTTCTGCTCCTGCTTAGCGCTCGGCATACAGGGAGTGGGACGACTGGTTGGCCCGTTGTCAGTATAATGTGACCGGTTGGGGTGTGTTGCTTGGTGTCTTCGGCGGCATGATTCAGTGATATAGCACTATAAAAAGGGCAAAAGTTCCACTATACAAGAAGACACAACACGAACATACCGCAGTCTCCCAGTACACGCACAACATACACGCAACACACCGCATACATGTGAGGCCGTCCTTACATGACTATAGCTGTTAATAGGACGTTAATTAATCAAACAAACAATTTTAAGCACAGAACATGAAAAGGACACAAGTTTTTTTGCTTGAAAGTTCATTCAAGGATTATGTTTCTTGTACATCACGTGCAAATCCTTATCACTGGCTTTGATTAGATTTGTTTTCAAGTTTTGGTTTAAATTGAAAGGGATTAATATTTTACCTTCATTGAATTATCGCTATATACCTCGATTTGTCTACCCAGGTTTGTTCTCAATTTCAAGTAGTATGATGTGTTTGTAAGAATGTTTAATTCTCTCAACTGGAAATGGAAAACAATTATGTTTAGAACATGTATATTTAAAACAGATAAGGGAGAACTTTATAGGGAGGGATATCTTGGACGCAAGGAAAGAGATGGACCTCCATATGGAAATCCTACAGTTGAAAATTAAACTGCGGCATTCCAAATACTTGACGTTGATCTTGTGAAATTCCGTGCGCATTGCAAGAGCAACCAACTGAAATACCTCCAACACATCGCTAATGGAGAAACACCAGGTGATAAAAATTAGTTATTTGTTATCCAGGCTTCATCTAAATTAACTTTTTTTGTTTTATTTGCAGTTTTACTTTACTTTCTTTATCTTCGAAATTGATGGGGAAATATATGTTATTAATATTACAGATATTTACAAGTTAATGTTCGCGTAGAAACTTGGACCATTGCAATAAATGCCTTTGAAATAAATCAACACTTAAAACTGTTAATTTAATGGACAAAATTAATTTTCCTCAAAAGGCAAAGGAAACAAACTCGCCCCAATCTTCGTTCTCCCAGCAGATAACACAAACCCCATGATATTGGAAGAAAAATAAACAAGGAGCTGGTATCGATGATTATCTCTGCTATTGTGCAGATGAGGGAAATGGAATAAGTCGATATAGCCAACATGTTGGAGGGAACTTGGTAACGGGAGATTGCCACTTGCAAAAAGGAATTTTGTAACAAAAGTGTTTCATAATTAAATTTGAAATTTAGAAAAATCAGGACTCTGGAAAAAAAGTTCAGTATAAAAAAAGGTTCAGCTAAAGCCAGATGTCAAAATCTTTTAGTTCTTCTTCGGCGGCATGCTTCAGTGATATAGCACTATAAAAAGGGCAACAGTTCCACTATACAAGAAGACACAACATAAATATGCCGCAGTCTCCCAAAACACGCACCTCGCACAACATACACGCAACACACCGCATACATGGGAGGCCGTCCTTACATGACCATAGCTATTAATAGGACGTTAATTAATCAAACAAAAAAACAAATTGTTCTTCCTTCCTATAATTAATCAAAACTTTGAAACACTTAACATACACGCAACACACCGCATACATGGGAGGCCGTCCTTACATGACCATAGCTGTTTATAGGACGTTAATTAATCAAACAAACAAAGAAACACTTAAATCATACACATATCATGACTAGATATCAATTCATATTAGTAACAGGTATTGTCTTTGTTATTATGCATAGTAACCAATTTGTTTGTTTGTTTGTTTGAGTTTTACGGCCCATCGACATCTAAGGTCATTTAGGGCCAAACTACAAGTCATGCATTATTATCAGGATAAAGATCAGGGTAAGAAAAGGCAAGTAAGGATTAAAACACAGATTGTAAACGTTTATTTGATAAAAAAAAGGTTTCCATGGGATAAAATAGTTTTGGCTAAAACACACGAGAAAACTCATGCATAATGTTGATGAAACGATGAAATGTTGAGTTGATACGATGATATGATGAGAAAAACGTTCATATTTTATCTAAAATACCGATTTCTCTGAGATAATTAAAAATACGATTATGTCTCACGGCATGAAACAAAGTGTACATGTCGGAGACATTGTAGTGCTTATCTCGTATGTGCTCAAAATCAATACAGTGCACTAAGATATGCTCCACTGTGAGAGGAGAATCACATGCATGGCATGTGGGAGGATCCTCCCCTCTCAATAGATAGGAATGTGTAAAATATGTGTGTCCAGTTCGGAGCCGAGAGAGAACAACTTCCTCTCTGCGGTCTCTCCGACTGGACAGTTTAGGATTAAGTGTAGGTTGAATTTTAAACAGTTTGTTGTTTGTTTCGGTAGACCACCTTTGTTGCCAATGGTGTTTGATGGCTGAGTGAATTAAAGGTTTTATGTCGGTGTATGGTAGTTTCAAATCTGTTTGTGCTAGGCGAAGAGCAGTCTTAGCTGCTTTATCAGCCTGTTCATTTCCCTTTATACCCACATGACTGGGAATCCAGAGATAAGTAATTTGAGTTTTAGAAGACAATCGAAATGTTCGGATCAAAAGATTTTGGATTAATGTGTTTCTAGGGTTTCTTGATTTCAAAGCCTGAAGAACCGAAAGAGAGTCGGAACAGATAATTGCCTTTTCAATGCGGTGTTCTTCGATATGGTCAAGAGCCAGACTGATAGCACAAGATTCCGCAGTGATTAGATGTACAGCATGCTGCCGCAACATTATCACCATCTTTTGATCCGTCAGTGTAGATCTGAACATGGTCAGGGAAAGCCCCAATGCACTCCCGAAAGGAGGATTTGTGTTCTTCGGGTAATGCACTGGATTTTGCCCTCTCAAGTGATAAATTGATATCAGGTGTTTGAATGAGCCATGGTGGTACATCCGATATGGTGTACTCGTCAATGGTGTCGAAATTTATATTTAGTTCATGCAACAATTTTGAAATTCTGATGCCAAATGTTGGTATGAGCTTTTGATTTTGTGTAAATATTTCTTGATGTTGTGGATTGAATACAAGGTTAAATGCGGGATTTTTGGGGTTGGATTTCAGTTGAGCAGCTTACTGTAAGGATAATTTCTTTCGTCGATCGTCTAGAGATGGCTCATTAGCTTCCACATTGAGACTCTTCACAGGTGTTGTTCGAAAAGCTCCAAGCGCGAGACGCAGTCCCTGATTCTGTATAGGGTCAAGCATCTGTAGATAGGAGCTGCGAGCCGATCTATAGACAATAGAGCCGTAGTCACGTTTTGATCTAATAAGTGCCCGATAGATACGTAGAAGCATTTCACGGTCTGCACCCCAATCAGAATGGGAAAGAACTCGTAGAATGTTCAGCGCCTTCGAGCACTTATCCTTCAGATGTTTGATATGTGGAACAAAGGACAGTTTCGAATCAAATATTAGTCCAAGAATTTAATTCCATTGAGTGTGAGGTCAGGATCATTGTGCGGTTTTCGTTTTTCACAGAAGTGCATACAGACAGTTTTTGATCTTGAAAATCTAAAGCCATTTTCGTCAGCCCAATTTTGTAATTGTAATTTAGTAACCAATTAAAAATGAGTTTATATAAATAAGTATAGATCTATTTATATAGCATCGCCAAAAATATTTAACATATTACCAGATATATAATAGACAAACTAAACAACATATTTGAGTAACCTAAAAATGGACATGCAAGTATAGTGCTGTACCTTGTTTTCTATCAGTGTCTTTTAAAGCTTTACAAATGTAAGCTTGTGACAGAGTTGAGCCAAGATCGAATTTGAGATTAAGGTCTTCATAGTCTTTAGACTTTGATCTTATGAGATGAGGACAATTCACTGTATTTTCTCCAATCTGATTTAAATACAGATCCTTATAACAACTCCGTTAAATAAAGGATCTGACAAAATCCCATAGGGGGTCACGTCCAGATGACCTTTATTACACGTGGAATTCAAATCAAATCCATTTTCCATACCTTGTTACATCAATTGAAAACGATATTTCGTCCCAGTAAACATACACAATAAGCTTTGTTGTGCTCTTTAGGCGTTGACTACGTTAATTAAAATAATTCTGACAGTTTTTAGGTCACTTGAGACTTAGGTGACCTATTCTAATCGCCTTTTGTCCGTCGTATGTCCATAAACAATTTACATTTTCGATTTCTTCTCCAAAACTGCTGAAGCAATTTCAATGAAATTTTGCACAAACCTCCAAAGGCATAAGGCCAATCAAAATTGTGAATTATATGGTCCCCACCCCCACCCCCCAGGGGGCTGTGGGAGGGGCCAAAAGGGGTAAAATTGAGTAAAATTTCAAAAATCTTCTTCTCTACTCACAGATGTGGTAGAATTAAATACTCTTCATAGATAGAAAGGTCTTAAGGTCCTTTACAAAAATTGTGAATTATATGACCCTGGGGTCTCTAGTTTCCCCCTGGGGAGGGGGTTAAGTTTACTATAGTTTATATTGGGAAAACACATTTTTGCGCATTATTTGGTCATTTGTAATAGGAAATTAGTCAGAATGCTGTCAGAATTATCAGTATGAGATGACCATTGAATCCTATTAACAAATTTTCTATGACTGACCCCCAGGGGCCTTAGGGGCGGGGTCAAATAGGCTAAAACTTCAAAAATCTTCTTCTGAAGTTCTGGAAATGGTAGAATCAAATACTTTTCATAAATAGAAAAGTCTTAAGGTCCTTTACAAAAATTGTGAATTATATGACCCTGGGGTCTCACGTTTCCCCCTGGGGAGGGGGTCAAGTTTACTATAGTTTATATAGGGAAAAAACATTTATGAGCATGTTTTGCTCAATTTTCATTGGAAATGAGTCAAACTTGGTTAGAATTATTAGCCTGTGATAGCATTTTAATATCATATCCATATTGGTCCAGGCCGACCCCCAGCGGGGAAGTGGGGCGGGGCCAAAAAAGGTCAAATAGGCTAAAACTTCAAAAATATTCTTTTAAAATTCTGGAAATGGTATAAACAAATACACTTTACAGATGAAAAGGTCTTAAAGTTTGTTTATAAATATTGTAAATTATATGACCCTGGGGTCTCCTGTTTCCCCTTGGGGAGGGGGTCAAGTTTACTATAGTTTATATAGGAAAAACACATTTATGAGCATGTTTTGCTTAATTTTCATTGGAAACGAGTCAAACTTGGTTAGAATTATTAGCCTGATATAGCAATTAAATATCATATCCACATTGGTCCTGGCCGACCCCCTGGGGGGCAGAGGGGCGGGGCTAAAAAAGTGTCAAATAGGCTAAAACTTCAAAAATCTTCTAAAATTCTGGACATAGTAGAATCAAATAATTATAGATGGAAAGGTCTTAAGATGTTTTATAAAAATTGTGAATTATATGACCTTGGGGTCTCACTTTACCCCCTGGGGAGGGGTCAAGTTTACTTTAGTTTATATAGGAAAAACATATTTGTGAACATTATTTGCCCAATTTTCGTAGGAAATGAGTCATACTTGATTAGAATTATTAGCCGAAGATATAGCATTTTAACATCCATATCCGTCCTCGATGACCCCCTGGGGGACCAGAGGGGCAGGACCAAACAGGGTCAAAATGATTAAAATTTAAAAAAATACCTCTTAATTCACAGGTTTGATGGAAGCAAATACTCTTCATAGTCTAAAAAGTCAAATTTATAAATCACTGACCAACTTCAAGGCCCAGCATATAGTGTTTATATGTCTTTAATTTGTTTCATTATTTGTTTAATTATATATTCTAACTCCGTTAAGGCCCATGGGCCTCTTGTATCAAACAATTTCGTCCCCTAAAATTCACTGTCAAAATTTAAACGTAGCAATTTGATAGGCCATTTTCAAAGGTCATCTGGACATGACCCCTAATGGGATTTTCTCAGATCCTCTTATCAAACGTAGTGTTAATAAGGATCTGTAGTTTAATCAGATTGTATTTTCTCTTCTTTGACCTTGGATTGTACTGAATGCGTGAGAGAGGGCTGAATTGCATGACTTTCCTGCATTGACCTTTACTGACACAATGTTTTGGCTAAGTATTATGCTATTCAGAGTTCTGCGATATTACAATGCATTGGGATTGGAATTAGCACCATTAAAAGTTGAGCTTTGCTGATAGAACTCATTTTCCACTGCATCCGAGTTGATCATTGCTGGTATTATATGTATGGCATGTTCATTTTCCTACTTCAGGAGATTGTTGCATAGTTCTACGAAGCCAAGTATGCAGGCCAGCAAGTTTTCATAGTATTGCGACGACATTGGCGTTGAGATTTTGAAATGGACATGTCATTCTCAATCCCATCCTTCCATTCCATGAACCAGCTGAGAACTTCTTATAGACAAATAAGTCTTTCATCATCAGTGTCCTTGATGGGTCGCCTGTCCCTAAATATGCGTAGTTTAATGTTTGGCGGAGCAGTTGGATGACTCCATTCAGAATGACTCCCTTTTCTTCAAGACTTGCTTGGTACTGGAGGAACAAGTGGAGCATGTCATTACTGAGGACTTCCTCTGCCAGGTGATTCCTCATTTTGAGTTGCGATATCGGAAACACATGTTCATTTGTAAGTTGTCTGTGGAGAGAGAGACCATTTCGATGATCCCATTTGTAACAGTCTATCCACATTTGCCATTGAATTTGACTGCCATCCAACAATGTCAGGACAATCCCACTTTTGAGAATGTTATTTCGAATTTTCTTCCCAGAGTGGAAGTAATCAATCATGAAGATTACAGTTGATTGATGCATACACATATTTTCTACTGAAACTGTATGGACAATGGTTGCGGTACATTGAGATGCATGAAGTTACGGTTGCATGGTGCACAATCCATGCATGTGTAAGCTACTTTAAAGCCGTAAATGTTTAACCAGCCAACAGCATCCCAAAAGACAACATTTAGTTCAGATGCGTTAATCTGTGTTGAAATGAAATGAGCAAATGGAAAACGAAAGCCTGTTATTCCTAGGAAAATCATCTGAAGAACATGAGTCCCCAAAGTTTTGTCCTTTTTCCGGATTTAAAGTTACTAAGTCATTAGATTTTCATAGATTTCTTAGGGTTTTTGACTTCCTACAAACGTTCTTATACCTGAAATTAGAATTTTTTCAAAATTACAACATTTAATTTGAACTATTGGCAATGTTTATCAACGTTAAAATATCGCCAAACACAACAAGAAATTGTATCTGTCGGCATTGAATGTTTACAACGGAAAGAACCGAGTGCATCATTGAGTTCGGAATCGAGGTCGCTGAAAATCTCATCCGGCTAATGGATATAGATGTAATAACACCACTAAGAGGCAACTTATATTTATCGGTTACATTATAAATAGACCGACCTAGTCACTATTTCATATTATTATCTTTCGGCGAGTGTAAACAACCCCTATGTGCATGCGCGAACGCGTGAACATTCCAAACAACCGATCGAAGGAAATTTCATCTGTCTAATGGACATATTACTATCGACTGAAAACACAAATTTATCGACTACAGTTTCCTGAGATTACTGTGTTAATCTAATAAACGTAGAAACGTATGCAAAAGTTTTGTGAAGAGTTTCTAAGTGTAAATACTCCTATACTGTACAGGTTTTTGTAGCCATAAAGAAGGGTTTTCATTTATATTATATGGTTTTATACTTGCTTCTACATTATTTTTATTTTCATTTGTCATGATATTATGTACTATTCCGCTAAACCTGCCAATATTATTAGGCTTTTTAAAAATGGCCTAATATATAGACTTTATAATAAGGAAAAAAATGACGAAAAACTAATAATATAGGCATGTTTAGCGGACTAAGTAAGTACGTGTATTTCTTTTTTATCATTATATCAATATTTTGACATTCCGCTATACATTGTATATCCTTAGTTATAATGTCTATCCGTCTAATGGCATTCCCTATAATATCTCTAGTTATAGTCTTTGTCCGTCTAATGGACTTTCCTTATAACAGCCCTAGCTATAATATATATCGTCTAATGGAAATTCCCTATATATCTTAGTTATAGTGTCTATCCGTCTAATGGGCATTCCCTATATATACCTAGTTATAGTCTCTATCCGTCTAATGGACATTCCCCTAAAAAGATTCATCTGTTTATATGACTTAGCAAAACAATTAATTCATTATTATTTTGTGTTAAACAACAATGTACCGATGGTGTGAAGCCAGTTATGTTCAGATCGAGTTGCATAGATATGACGGTATTCACAATTACCAATTCTTAATGCAGGTAAATTTAAATAAAAAAAGTATTATGTTAAGAACGTTTTAAAATCATTAAAGCGAATAGTCGGGCAAGTGACTGTAAAATCGGTAAAAATGGTATTAATATATCCGGTATAATTTCTTATGAATTAGAAAAATAAAACTTTCCGTTAAAATCGCTGTACAATGCGAAGAAAAATAATAATATCTATGGGAATCCTAAAAGTCCTCCCGACCGGCTATGAGTGCAGGTCAATCTTAACGCATGACGCAACATCCACCACTCTTCCGTAGTAAACAAAACATGGCTACCGTAGTTTTGAAACAACAAAAGGTTTCCGCCAAAACAACTAGCTGACTCACCTTAAAATGCGAAAGGAAAGGCAATGGAGGCAGCGACAATCCCAACAACTGACTCGGTAAACATTACGACGCATGGGAGATGTTAATACAACTTGTTATAGTGAAGAGAACAGTTCAAACGAGCACGGGCTCCGGACCGCTACTGTACGTACCAAGGCCTACTACCGCGGTACTCCCTGCTCAGCTGATAGTGAGTGAGTCTTCGTTATTTTTGATCATTATGTTAAATAGTCCCTAGCAAGTATTTTTTCATAAATGAGTGGTCACATATGGTCACATGTTTCATACCTGTTCCCCAATCGCGTAAAAAACGTAATTCCTGGGGTAAATATATTAGCGGTTCTTTCGTGGGGCCTCTTTAGGGGTTAATGAATGCCTGTATATTTATAAAATGTTACCGTTTGTAATGCATGTACAGTTTAGAATGTAACCGCTAGTGCATTATCAAGCTAAGATTTTGTTTCAATTAATCTATAATATTATGCTACCGGTCAATTCATACAGTTCTGATGTATATATTTATAGATTTTTTTAATTTGTAAATTTTTGTTCTGTACATGTTCTGGGTAGTGTTATACACATACATTGTATATAGGATTTACATTGTAGGTTAATTGGTAAAATTGTAATTGTATATGTTCTGATATACACTATATACATATGTACATGTAGGTTTTTAGCTTGTTCTTTAGATATATTTGGAGGACACATACAGTATTATTTCTTGTCATAAATAATAAATAGTGTTTGTATATTTATTACAACTGTACCTGGTTCATGTGTATATGACAAACTTTACAGAGTTGAAATGTACTGCAGCCATGTAATCATTTATAATTAATTCTGAATTTTTGTTGGAACTAATAGATAATGAATTTTGTATCTTTTTTGAAACAATATTTGATTCTATCAAATGCATCAGTTGACACATTCACAACTTATAAAATGTTTATCTCTAAAATAAAAAAAAAACCCTGTAGAATGAACCTACATTTATTCATTTAATATATATTTTGAAATTGATCATTTCATTTTTGTCATATTCAACAGATATAAAAAATGTTGGTTCTTTTTTTTCAGGCACCATGCATGCATAGTGACATGAATACAGAAAGTTCATCCCTTGGACCTGTATACAAGTGTATGTATACATATACATACAATTAGCATCATATGAAGACTGAAGAATGTTGATATGAGTGCTCTTGAAAGTAAACTTTTCCAAATATGGACCCTAGAAGATCATGAACAGAACATTTAAACAGTATTAATTTATTAAATGTTCCTTTCAACTGTAATCAATTAAATAAAAATTATGATGCAGAATACTTTTGGCGAGGTCACCTCGCCATGTGATGCGTGATTGCATAAATTCTCTTACAGTCAATTTTCCCTCAATATGATGGCTTAGTAAATTGCTCGGCAGATACTAGCGCTCCTAGCGGCAGTGATTCAACAACTTTTGATTTTACCGGGAATTTTAAATAGGCAAATTTGAATATGAAAGTTACTGAAATAAGCGTATCTGTAACGTTGAAATAGGAATAGTATATTACGGCTTTCATATCCTTACTATATACACTATCCAAAAGATCTTCTTGTTTGAAAATTTTCAACAACAAATTGTTTACAAAGTATCTAGAATTTTCGTCCCCAAAATGGTGTTTACAATGAATGAAGACGTTTCGTCCCAAAAAATGCTTCGCTCCGAAGCTGGTTCCCCCCAGACGTTTACTCCCTATTAGAGACGGTATTCCGCAAAGAAAAAAAATGAAATCAATATTTCACCTCGAACATCAAAATTGATACCATAATGATATTTTGTAATTTGAATCAGATTTGTTCGGAGCAAATACATTCCATGGCGAAATGAGATCGATGCATTTATCACGGCTGTGTTATGGCACATGGCCTTACTACAATGGAAGAAAGACAACTCTAACAAAATTTTGGACAAACTTGGTCTACTGATAAAATAGCACATGACAGACGTGAACATTTTGTAAATGTCCAGGTTGGCGTAAATCTTAAAACTAACGGTAGTTATAAGGTATGAATATTTACCACACCATAATTATCGATAATTTCATAAGCACAATGTAAAAAGCACGTTCAGAGAATTACCACTAAACCATAACTTTTTAAAACATTTTAGTTATTTTCACCACAGGAGCTTGACGTTCTGATCATATACATACAGCATATTCATTTAAACTAGTGTAATACGAAGTAATTTTTTGGGGCCGAATGACATAAATTCATATATGGAAATGTTATTTTTGAAGTGATATTTTTTGACTACTAGATCGACGAAAATGTCGATTTCTTTTTCATAATTCTTCCGTAAAACCTCCCTAAAACGACACTTAAAAGCTGTTTCAATTTGTTAAAAATGTAAAGAGAAAACTGTTAATTGTTTAGCAATTATCCTGAGTTATATTTTACCTAACAAGCATACAGAGATTAGCAATTAAAAACGTTACATAAACATATTCCCGACTCTCACTTGCATTGTGTGATCACTCGAGCGGAACTAATCTCTACCACCTGCACAGTCTTACAAAATGCAATTGTACAAAAGCCCACATGATCACTGTTTTTAGTGCGATTACATCTTAGGTGTGAATAATGTAATTTCAGTAATTACTCTTGTTAATAGCATTTATTTGTTCCCTTATGTTTTACAGAAATGTCCAGCATGCATGTATCATTTCAACTGGAAACAGTCTAGGAGAGAATTGTGTGAACAAAAAGAAGTAATATTTCAATGTGGAGAGCTTAATATTGTAATCATTTTTCATTACCGAAAAATAATTACTAGTCTATCATCATCTTTCAAATTCCTTATTGTGATTATTTTAATTTTAAAAACAACAATATGACATTAGCTGTTTATATTTTTTGTCAAAAACACATTAAGCTTAATTATCGTTCATAACACACTAATCATCACCTTCGAGACAATTTAATGAAAACAATTAACATTAATTTGTATAACACAGGTCGTCTTATGTTTTCCCCGCCTTGACTATCAATGTTCCCTGATTCACTCTGACAGTATTGATTTTAACCTTTTTTTCGGGTCAACACATGAACTGGCCTTTAAATCAATCCCACCAATGAGACATACATTTTACTACATTCATTATAACACTGTGTAAGGCAATTCTGCGAAGATCAGCGAAACATTTGTTGATTACCTTGAATATCTACATGCTTGTTTGTTTGTTTGATTTATTAACGTCCTATTAACAAGCTATGGTCTGTAAGGACGGCCTCCCATGTATGCGGTTGTGTTGCGCTGTATGTTTGTGCGAGGTGAGTGGTACTGGGAGACTGCGGTATGTTCATGTTGTGTCTTTTGTATAAGTGGAACTGTTGCCCTTTTTATAGTGCTATATCACTGAAGCATGCCGCCGAAGACACCAGCAACACACCCCACCCGGTCACATTATACTGACAGGGCGAACCAAGTCGTCCCCACTTCCCTGTATGCTGAACGCTAAGCAGGAGCAGAAACTACCACTTTTATAGACTTTGGTGTGTCTCGGCCAGGGGAAGATCAACCAGAGCCTTCCTCTACATGCACAGTATGGTACCATAATGGTAACAGGAGAGAGGAGAAAATGTAGCGGCCAGACCGGGATTCGATCCCGGGACTCTCCGAACACTAGCTGAGTGCTCTACCGACTGAAACTACCTGGTCATCGATAATCGACCCAGTCCAGTCCCGCTACACTTCTCCTTCCTTTTTTGAAATACATACGAGACCCTTTCAAACACCACAACCGTTTGGTTAGGAGAAAAGAAAATGTTAGCTCTTTTCCGACTAAGCTACTTGATCACCGATAATCAACCAGTCTGATCCCGCTACAATATATTATACTGGGTATTTTATCCTTCCTTTTCCTATTTTCAATCTACCATTTTATGACTTAGAATCTTACCTGGTGGAAAAAGATATTTTGTCTTACAAATCTTGAACAAATAATGCACACTGTGATTGTTGCAAGCTAAACTACGTATCGCTAGCTGATTGCTGTTGATTGTTAATTATCTCAAACACACTAATTACTTATTGTGCCAATTTAAGTACTTCTACTCTTTTCACTATTTCCTGATTACTATTCATGTGTAATATCTTAAAACATGTGAAATGTGCACGGAGTAGCGGCGGACCAGACCGCCAATGTTTTGGACATCTGCTAGATATTTCAGTTTCAGGTTACGGTGGCCAATAAAAGAAAAACAAAACAAAAGTACCTGCGCAAATTATACCAGTTTTTTACGGTATATGATATTGGGATATATCCCAAACTTTTTATCAATATTTATTTGCCAATAACAA
>SAYR01049073.1:3369279-3402473 GCA_004382745.1 Argopecten irradians irradians | reverse complement strand
TGGCCCCATCTTCTGCATCGGCCGAATATTTGTGTCAATTTCCATGTAAAGATGCTTTGTCGAAAATTATTACAGAGCATTGTCATTTAATGTGAGAATACTTCATTTGACTCCAAATGTATCATCTCAAAACACAATTTGCATACCGCATTATGGTTTATCACACGAAACGAAACCGACACGACTGAGAAACACATGTCCATGTTGACATTACCACGCCAGCCTGTTTTCAAAGAGTTTTGGCGAATTTATATTTTAAGAACTAGTGCCTAAATTTACACGAGCTTCCCCAAAATTTCAATGGTCAAAACTGGCACGATACCGGAAGCAGAACTTGACCATCATTATGTATTACAATCGTACTTTTGGAAGGCCAAAGAAACGCATTTAGACTGGTTTACCTTTGCCCCGACTGATTCACTTTAAAATATATCGTAAAACTCAATCACAGCCATTACTACATCTAAATATTTTTACCCGGGGGAGACCCTCGGACCTCCTCAAAACACCCAAATCTCGCGCCTTTCAGGCGCTCGCACAAAGTATCGGCTATTACCGCTTATGATCAGCCTTCAGTTTTTCTCCATTTTGAACAATATTGTTATACAAACTTTTAAATATTGTTATTAACACAAAGTACACAACTTTTACAATTAATTTTAGTCCTATAACTCTTTTTATCTTTTATTACATGATTTGTTAGCGATTTAGTCCCTTTAAACACCTCTAACATATTGCTCTCTTCTCCAACATCAGTCAGGCCAACCAGTTCGACAACATCACCATTTCTTGATATCTGTATGTCACTTTGGATAGACATTTCATCCAAAATTATTCCACCTGTCATACCTGCTTAGGAAATATCAGGTCTCTTGGCCTCATTATGCATCGAATGAAATATCTCTCATAGAAACCTACCTGCTGTTTGACATTGTTCTTGTATAGAATTAACAGGGGTGGGGACGGCAACACCATAAACCACTTTTTCTTAGCGCACAATAGCCTTGTGGACTTCTTGTGAAAAGTTGGAGATATATTGAATAGTTATATAGTTATTTCCTTGATGAAAACCGTATCTGGCAAATTGCTTGGAATACTCTGAAAAGACACATTTTTCTTTAATTGACTTCAAGGTTTAATTAACAAACCTTTGTATAGAACCTTTTTCTTTTGATCTATGTTCACGCTTGATTTCTTTGCAGTAAAATATAACTTGCTAATGTACTCGGACAATATTCTCAATTAATCAAAATCTGCTGTATTATCACATTCAATAGTTTCCAGTCTGTAGTGATTGTACAAATCCTCTGCAAGCACAGAACTCTTCCTGCACTCGGAAAAACAACCTGAAATTTAGTCAATATTCTTTATTTTTACACGCTGTAATTTGTAAACAAGACATTTTCATGACATAGTATTTACACATGATATTTGAAAACAATGTATTTTCTGATATTATATTTACACACTATATAATTTGTAAACAAGATATCTTCATGACATAATATTTACACAAAATATTTTGTAAATAAGATATTTTCATAACATAATATTTACACACTATATTTTGTAAACAATATATTTTCAGGACATACTGTATAAATCAATTAAAGTAACCTTGGTTAGATAATATATTGAATTATTTGCATAATAGATAATATAGTGATATATCAAAGAATATGTTGGGTTTTGAAATAATTTATTTTAGCATGTTAAAGTCACATGACTCTCAATTTATTTTCGCCACCTTTTTAGCCCATCATTATCAGATGGTGGGCTATTCAAATCGTTTTTCGTCCCTCGTCTGTCCGTCAACATTTCCTTTAAATCGCTACTAGTCATAGAGTTCTGCAAGGGAATTAGAGGTAAATATTAAAATTCCTTCAGAAAAGAAACAATGAACCTGTATCCAGAACATTCCTTGGCACTACAAACCAGGTGAGTGATACAGGCCATATGGGCCTCATGTTCATATTTGGCTTGACGCAGCAAAAATATTTCCCAATAACAAATTATTATTTGTAAACAGCTATTTGATCTTCTGTCAATCAGTAAAAACAACAACAAAAATATATAGAAATGCAAAAAAGAAGTATTGTTATACCAACATTTGGTTACAAAACATCATCGGATGCGTATACAGGGCATATAATTGTTATTTTTTTCCAAACCACTGACACTACAGTTTCCTGAATAAAACATTGTCTATTAATTCATTTTCATGTTCGAAATTATGTAGACTAGTAGCGTCCAAACGGAATCATTACAGCAAAACGCCAACTAATAACTATATGATATCAAATTAAAACCGAGGTATGCATGTCATTCCATAAATCCCATGACACTTTCCCGAAACGTTTTGTGTCTTTTAGAATGAGCACATCCATTGTTACTTCCTGTGTATAACGTAAGGAAATGTCAGATGGTTACTGGTTCTTTGTCATCGATGACGATGAGCTGATGTGACATTACATTACCGGGTTACCATCGTGGTTCTAACTTGTCAACCGTCCATGGCCAGAGTTAACATATGAAACATCGGCTTCAGGGATGTGGGAGCTCTTCCTGTTTTCAACCTTGTGATTCACATATCGTATATGATGTTCCATACTTTCCCGGCATGATGGCAAAGACACAAGATCCACATCCTGCTAATTCCTCATTCCCAGTGACCATATATGGCACAGGTGGATTCTTTGAGGTCATAAATGAGTTCTGTAGTGAAGTTCCACTATTTGCCAAGTCTGGAAAGGTCTAGAGAATTTTTTCTGGAGAGTCTTCAATAGTTTCTTTACGCATACGCCAGATGTGACATAACCAGCACCTTCAAGGAGTGGGAAAAGTCAGACCAATGAAAAACATTTAACATTGATGGCCTCATTAATGGCCACAAGATTAATGAATGGTACTTTATACGAATTATGAAGCAATGTGCTAAGGAGAACCAATTTCATCATTCGAAGAATGTGGATCTTGTGGAATTTCCATTATGCCGGAGAAGTCTGAAACAGCATATATCATATATAAAAATCTGAAGGAGATCCCACATCTCTGAACCTGTTGTTCCTGATATGAACTCTGGCCATGGATGGCCATGAAAAATGACAGGCTAGAACAACACTGGTAATGTAGTGTCACATCAGCTGATCGACATTGAAGACGATGCTCTGGCTTTCGACATTTGATACTGATATCTCGATTAATCTGATTTGGATTACCAGCTACCAAATTTTCAGAGTCTCTTCTGTGGATAGCGCAGTAAGGCGAGAATGCACACACAATGATAATGGTTATCATTGAGAACCAGTGAAAGACAAGTGACACTGTAGTAACCATCTGACATTTTTTTTATAAGAAGCAGATAACATTGTTATTTTTTGATGATGTATGAATTAGTATTTCCTAATAGGAAATATAAAAATTTGTAAATGTAATGTGCATGTAGCCGTTGTTTCAGCATGAAGAAAAGTGAAAAAAAATGATAATAACACATTGATCACAAAGTGTTTTGTTGTTCTTCAATATACCTGGTATACAATAATCTTAGTTTGTTATTTTATTGTTTTTTGAGGTCAGGATGACCTATTGTCATCGTGTTTCGTCCGTCGTCGTGCGCAGTCCGCCGTGCGTCGTGCATAAGACTATTTAGACAAAAGCCTACTCCTCCTTCATCCTTTGGTGGATTTCATCCATATTTGGTTTGAAACATCATTGGGGAAGGACAATCATATTTGATATAAATGAGCCTGGTCCGACCCCTAGGGGCTGAGGGGTAGGGCACCAAAAGGGCAAATTTTCTTACTTTAAGCTTTAAAATCCTACTCCTCCTTCATCCTTGGATGGGTTTCATCCATATTTGGTTTGAAACATCATTGGGGAAGGACAATCATATTTTATGATCCTGGTCCGACCCCTAGGGGCTGAGGGGTGGGGCCCCAAAAGGGCAAATTTTCTTATTTTAGCTTTAAAATCCTACTCCTCCTTCATCCTTGGATGGATTTCATCCATATTTAGTGTGAAACATCATTAGGTAAGGACATTCATATTCTATATATTTTAGATAGGTCTGACCCCTCAGCCCTGCAGGTAGGGCGTTAGAATTGTACCTGCTGCCCCTATTGCATGATCGTAAAAGGCGACTAAATTTAGGATCTTATCTTTTCTCTTCTTCCTAACTGACTTTATCTTTCCTAATGCCTTCCTTGGGACCGCCTTACTTTTGGCCTTGAGTTGAGCGTTCGCCCCTGTGAGGAAGGCTCTGGGTTCTGTCCCCTGGCCGAGACACACCAAAGTCTAAAAAAGTGGTAGTTTCTGCTCCTGCTTAGCGTTCAGCAAACCGGGAGTGGGACGACTGGTTCGCCCGTTGTCAGTATAATGTGACCGGGTGGAGTGTGTTGCTTGGTGTCTTCGGCGGCATGTTTCAGTGATATAGCACTATAAAAAGGGCAACAGTTCCACTATACAAGAAGACACAACACGAACATACCGCAGTCTCCCAGTACACTCACCTCGCACAACATACACGCAACACACCGCATACATGGGAGGCCGTCCTTACATGACCATAGCTGTTAATAGGACGTAAATAAATCAAACAAACAAACAAAAGTCTGACCCCTAGGTGCTGAGGGGTGGGGCCCCAAAAGTTCAAATTATCTTATTTTAAGCTTTAAAATCCTACTCCTCCTTCATCCTTGGATGGATTTCATCCATATTTAGTGTGAAACATCATTGGGCAAGGACAATCATATTTTATATAAATGAGCCTGGTCCGACCCCTAGGGGCTGAGGGATGGGGCCCCAAAGGGCAAACTTTCTTATTTTAAGCTTTAAAATCCTACTCCTCCTTCATCCTTGGATGGATTTCATTTATATTTGGTGTTAAGCATCATTGCACTGTAAACTTTTGGTGTAACCTTAATCCTAAAAATTTGGTGTAACGTTACACCAAAAAAGGAGGCAGCTGTGGTGCCACCTTTTTTGGTGTAAACTTAATCCAGGATAGGTGTAACCTTCATCCAAAATAGGTGTAACTTTTTTCCTAAGTTGGTGTAACCTTCATCCAAAAAAGGTGTAACCTCATCCAGGATCGGTGTAACCTCATCCCGAATTGGTGTAACCTTCATCCAAAATAGGTGTAACATTCATCCCAAATTGGTGTAACCTTCCTCCAGGCCAAATTGGTGTAACCTTCATCCCAAATTGGTGTAACCTTCATCCAAGATCGGTGTAACGTTCATCCCAAATCGGTGTAACCTTCTTCCCACATTGGTGTAACCTTCATCCAAGATCGGTGTAACCGTCTGCCCAAATTGGTGGTTCATGTACACGTTTGTTTATAGTACCATCTACATCCTGAAAAAATACAAAACAAACCACAAAGCATCTTGTTCTTCTTAAAATTTACCACTTTACTATGTATTAAACATCAAAACCTAAATCACTGTCTTTATCAGTGACCATAATACAGTACGCAAGCGATTCGAAATACTATATTTTATTTGTAATTTTTCATTTTTTGAGACTCCTCTCCAGAAATCTATTGCAACCATAAAAACTTCAAATTTGACAACATAAAAACTACTTATCTAACGCTTATTTTGAAATAATGTACATGTTCTTCCGTTGCAATGTGTGAGTTGTGAACGATTACATCAAAACAACGTTTGGTGATGCCGCCATGTCCTTCTTTGTCTAAAGTAAAATGGCGCCATGTCTACACCTAATATCGATTTATCGATAAATATGGCACAGAATATTTTTTAGATAATACATATAGGATGCAAAAATGTCCTTAGTCGGTACATAAAATCTTGTTACGATTGAATGTAAAATTACTTTAGAAATAACAATTAAAAATATGCAAAATTACTAATAATATATAGACAAAATTCACTTGCGTACTTTATTAGACTATTATGGCCACTGACTGTACGTTGTACGAAACATATACATTAATATTATATGTTGGGAGATAAATTGTACATGTAGATACCTTAAAAAGGGTTCTAATTACTTACGCAACACATGTACAACCACCAGACTTGATGAAGCCTTTAGTTCCCATAAGTATCCAGCTATGGCTCCCCGTTCTGTCGTGTTTCAGGTATACACTTGGCTTAATATGACCGTGCTGCTGGTGATACAACACATTACTGATGTGGTTCTGTTGGAAAAGTTTATATGCATTGTCATCTTTATAATGCCTGATCTGGTCTTGACCCCAAACCACAATCACTACTGAGATCCACAAAGACATATCCAAACCCGATATCGGGTAGATGCGACTTGCAACTTGATATCGTAAAAACATCCCGCATCAACAACCATCGTCCTCCTATTTCGAGATGTTTCTTCATAATCGTCTGTCGCGGGAGACGATAAATTTAACTGGTCGGCAACTTCGGCTAATATCCAAAGTGACCCTCTACTCTTGTCAGATGTTGTTATTTCACTCTCTGTCAAATGATCTTTGAGCTGGCCGCCATTTTGTAAAATAAAGTCCCTAAAGCCTGTAAAGTAATATAGCACTTCATGCGATGGTTTGGTGTAAAGTAACACCATTGTGATGTAAGGTAACACTTCAAACGAAGATCTTGTGTAAAGTAACAGCGCTGAGATGTATGGTTACACTTTTAAGTTATGATTTGGTGTAAAGTGACACCACTGTGGTGTAAGGTAACCCTTCAAACGAAGATATGGTGTAAAGTAACACCGCTGTGGTGTAAGGTTACCCTTTAAAGTTAGGATTTGGTGTAAAGTAACACCACTGTGGTGTAAGGTTACCCTTTCAAGTTATGATTTGGTGTAAAGTGACACCACTGTGGTGTAAGGTTACCCTTTCAAACGAAGATCTGGTGTGAAGTAACACCGCTAAGGTGTAAGGTTACACTTTCAAGTTAGAATCTGGTGTAAAGTAACACCACTGTGGTGTAAGGTAACACTTCAAACGGTGATCTGGTGTAAAGTAACACCGCTGTGGTGTAAGGTTACCCTTTCAAATGAAACGTTGGTGTAAAGTAACACCACCGGGGTGTAAAGTTACACTTTCAAGAGAGAATTTGGTGTAAAGTGATGTGGTGTAAGGTAACACTTCAAACGAAGATCTGGTGTAAAGTAACACCGCTGTGGTGTAAGGTTACCCTTTCAAGTTAGGATTTGGTGTAAAGTAACACTACTGTGGTGTAAGGTTACCCTTTCAAACGAAGATCTGATGTAAAGTAACACCGCTGAGGTGTAAGGTTACCCTTTCAAAATAGGCTTTACTGTAAAGTTAAACCATTATGGTGTAAAGTAACACTTCAAACGGAGATCTGGTGTAAAGTAACACCGCTGTGGTGTAAGGTTACCATTTCAAGTGAAAAGGTGGTGTAAAGTAACACCACTGGGGTGTAACGTTACACTTTCAAGTGAGAATTTGGTGTAAAGTTACACCATTTTGGTGTAACGTTGCACACTTACACCAATTTTGGATTGAAGTTACACCAAATTTGGGTAAACATAACACTTTTCATTGTTTAGATTAACTTTACACCTGGAACGGTGTTATCGTTTTTTACATCGATATTGGTGTTAAGTTACACGTTAAAAACACCAAAAATGGATTAAGTTAACACTAAAAGTTTACAGTGTGGGGAAGGACAATCATATTTTATATAAATGAGCCTGGTCCGACCCCTAGGGGCTGAGGGGTGGGGCCCCAAAAGGGCAAATTTTCTTAATTTTAGCTGGCCCACTTCCTGTTTTCAGGTTTCAGTCTCTGATCTCAATGAAAATTGGTCTATAGGGGTTTTTATTGATGCCGAACAACGTGCAAACATTTTCGTAAAGATTATTGTATTCCAAGATGGCCGCTGGCTCACTTCCTGTTTTAAGGTTTCAGTCTCTGATCTTAATGAAAATTGGTCTATAAGGGTTTTAATTGATGCCGAACAACATGCAAACATTTTCGTAAAAATTTTGGTATTTCAAGATGGCTGCTGGCCCACTTCCTGTGTTCGGGTTCATTTCCAGATCAGAAAATTGGTCTTAAGGGGTTTTAATTGATTCAGAAGGGGGAACTTTAGGTGAGGACAATCATATTTTATAAAGGACCAGGCTAAGACCCATGGGGATAGTACGGCGGAGGTCCAAACTGGGAGCTTAGCTGAAATTTGGCTTTAAAATCTGTCTCCTTATATTAATCATTGAATGGGTTACAACCATATATGGATGAAGGGCTACCAAGTTTGTTCAACAAATGACATTTACCTATTTCAGAAACTTACATATTCAACTAAGGAGTTCCTTGTATTATTCATATTAATTGTTAACCACTAATTTATACTGTGACTTTGTTGTTTTGTGCCATGAGTCAGATGACCGTAAAGGCCCATGGGCCTCTTTTTTCCTGCTCGAACGTCGGTGAAGACACCCCCTGAGAGGAATGAGTTAGATTTCGCCGAGACGAAGCACAGGCTCGTGTTACGTTGATAAGGAGAAAACGACAGTTTTTATTTTATACCATGGAATATCAAAGTTATATGCAATTAGAAATTGTACAATGCAATTTTTTTTAGATTTAATCTTTCTACTGCGTATGCATCGTAAAATTCTACTAAGTTGCATGAAAATACAATGCACAGTCGATGTCGGGAACAGATCCGATTTGATGCATTCAACTCAAATATAAAAAAATGAATGTTATTGTCGAATTTGTTTGGACTAAAGATAGTCTTAAGTCTTCAAAGATCGCTTCTTTTTTAATGAATAAGAAAAAAACCACGAAAAATTCACGATAGTTGCTCGCAACCCAGTGGTACCGCGGTTTCATCGGTTTTCGACGGCGAAAGACCAAAATAGATTTTTACACACAATGACAAACATTCAATTCAAATCATTAATTATATGTTTCAGAAGCATGTTAATGATGTTTTTGTGCAATATTTCATGAATTTCATCTACTAAACGAGGCACTTATCCACAAACGCTGTAAGATTTACATTGTCACTGTTAGCCAACGTACGTAGGCCTAGGCCTACTGTTTCTTTTTCTTTTTGTCAAAGTGACGTTTAAATAATAAAATATTTTACGATAAAGTAACACTATTATTTTAAACTATGTTAAGCTGTATATGAGTGGAAATTGTCACCATAATACCACAAATAAATGCTTATTCAATCCTTCAAAACGTCAGCTTGCAAGGTCGAATCAACTGGGCTCATAAAGGACAAAAAAGTGACGTCATTGGAATGTTCGGGATCAAATCGTCAAATTTAGAAATGGTAATCAGAATAAAGAAATTAATCATTTATTTACTCATATAGCAATATTTTCATATCGCAACTGTAACAGGAAATTCTTATTACCTGGTATCGAGTTCTATGCCTGGTTAATCTCGATATTAGTGATGAAAATATCTGGATTATTGAAATTGTACCGGTACTTTTGTTGAGTTTGAATTCGCAAATTCGAAGGGCCTCAGAACGCTTGTTTTCAACCGGAATCAACACCGTAGTGATAAAGACCTTCCAAGGGAATTTTTGCATCGGGGGAACAGGGACATAAAAAGTTGATTTTCTCAAAAAGTAAGAAAAATAAAATACATTAATTTTGCTGGAACACTAAAAAACATTCTGATATCGAAACAGTTGGAATTATGAAGATACCTCTAACAGTACTTTTATTATTATTAGTATAAATATTATGTTAGTAATTATTTCCACGAAACCTTCTTAACACTTTATCTCACGAACGGAACAAGGTACGACGCTCAAATTTGGACACGTTATGTATGTACATGAGTGCTTGAAACGTACGTTCAATTTTGTACGATAAGGTTCAAGGTCAAGGTCACAGACGTAAAAAAACAACTTTTTTGGAACGAAGTTTAAACGCTCATAACTTCATAACTGTACGGTGTACATCGTTCATGTTTAGTTATTCAGACAGATCCTGACATTGCGCGTGCTTTTCCCATGCCATGTTATCAGAGATTATGTCAAGGTCAAGAGTCGCTACGGGGTCAAGCAAGGTCAAAAACGAAATATGTCACAGAAAGTTTTGATCATGCTCTCAGGAACATAAAATGACCAATTTCAAGGTCATAAGATTCAAAATGGCGGAGATATAGGACATCAAAAATCGAAATTTTAGTTTATATTTGTCCCTGTGCGAGACGTTTCAGCACCTTTAAACCTGTATGTACAGTCTGCATTTTTCGTACCTGTGTTGTAGGAACTTTTGTTTTCAAAAGTTATGAATTTCAAAGGGTGATATAGAAAAATAGCGGAAATATAGCTCTCCAAATATGGCAATTTGTTTCATTTCCTTATTTTTTCCGTTATTTGTGAGCTCGTAGGGCCTTTATCATTTCATATAGGATTTTGATGTTTTGTAAATGTAGACTTTAGTCTATTGTCTGTACAGGTTTTTAATTTCAAAGACATAAATTTGAAAATGGCGGAAATATAGCCGTCCGAATATGGCGTTTCGTTCATTTTTAACGTAAATTTTAGCGTAATTCATGAAAATTCAAAGAGAAATGTTTTGAATTGGATGTGAAAGAGCATGCTCTCAGACACATAAAATGACCAATTTCAAGGTCATATGATTCAAAATGGCTGAGATATAGGACGTCAATTGACCTTTCGGCGATTTTATTTTGCGCATGGAATGTTGTGTTTGTAATTGTACGAATGCGATATTACGATATGTGGCCAAAGGGAGATAATCCTCTAATACTAATACTCAAATTATGCAAGTTATTCCCCATGGATCGAAGATCTTCATAAGAAAAGGAGAATGAACGTCGAATTGAAACACCCATATGTGTTTTTCGTTGTGACGAATCAGAATCAAGACATGTAGAGCGAGTTCCCCAACCCAACCTCACGTCCATGACACAACTGTAGTTTGGTATAAAGAACAACCCACTAAATAATTTTACAAAGACCACAGTGTTAGTTTGTTAAAGGTTTGTGATGTATTATTGAAACAAAGAGATATTAGTTGGCTATTGTGTTCTATAATTAAAGTCTATGTTCTCATATAACACTAGATAGAAAAAAAATTGGATCCTTCAGCTCAAACTCCAACCAGGGTAGCCATATTGAAATCAGGCGCATTTTGCGCTAAAAAAATCCTGAAATCTAGTGTTTTTACCTATTCATTATCAAAATTGATATTTTGAACCTAAATCTCAATCTGAATTTCATAATTCATATCATGGTTATCTACAAATAATTACCTGTCAGGAAACATTTTTACTTTTGAAATTCATAATTAGCCAGCCAATCAGCGGCCGGGTTAAAATTATATCCTGAGCTCAATCTTGTATACACAGGTGCCATTTCGAAGGTCTTTTTTCATGCAGTTTTGAATACTTTTCGGGATGCTTTAAGTTCTACATGTACACGTATATATGAACAATGTACACATGTTTGCGTAAATACACGTACATGTGTAGCTACACCGCATACATGGGAGGCCGTCCTTACGTGACCCTAGCTGTTAATAGGACGTACATTTGAACAAACAAACAACAAAAGTAATTCACAAACCCAATAACTGACAGGTTTAAAACCGTTTATGTGTATGGCAGAGCTGTCACCTGTGACACCGGATGTTCAAACACAACCGGTGCTATTTTGGGAATATACCAGGCCATCAAAATTCTTTACAAATTTAACATCTGCATGTATTGCCCGACCCACACATTAACCAATAACTGATGTACCCTGAATATATCCAATCAGCAGGCTCCGATATATTCACCTCTCTATGAAAACTTCTGCCCAAAAGGGCATTCCCCTAAATCTGTTTTTCGGTTGGACCAGCCTACTTTCGTAAGAAACGCTTTTTGATTAATATTGAGTGAGATCGTCCGTTCGTTCATTCATTCGACTTGAAGCGAGGGAAAAGAGTATTTAAGAAATCGTCTGTTCGCTTACATTACTTATATCATTACATAGGTGGAAATCCCGTGTTTTGATCGCGATCAAATCTAGTTATTTTTGAGACGCTGCTAATCTGCCAAATTTCAAACATGAAAATGGATTATGTTAAACTGACTAGTCCCACCTAGATATTTTGTCAATTTTACATTATTTTTTTCACTTATAAATCGTTAATAGTCAATGTTCTATTTAAGGAAATTAAAATACACCAGGAAACTGTAGTGCCAGCGGTTTCGAGTTTGAAAAATAGGATATGCCCATTATACGCACTCGGTAATGTTTTGTAAAGCTAATGAGGGTATAACAATAATTCTCTTTTGCATTTCTATATATCTTTGTTGTTGTTTTTACTGATTGACAAAAGATCAAATAAATGATTACGAATAATAATTGTTGTTGGTAAACATTTTTAATCGAGCCAAATATGGAAAATTTGCTGAAAAATCACAATTTTTTAGCTTTTTTATCTCCTGCGTACAAATCACTACATATAGTGGATTATTTGGTCCTGATATGTATTTCTTTATTTGTCTACTTCAGTTGAAAAATGTCAATGTTATGACTATTTTTCACTTTTTAGTGAAATTCGAGATGACGGCATAACAGGAACTTACACAATGTTAACATTGGTGTTTGTTGTTGTTGTTTAAAATGATTAATAAGTGGTCAAAAAACTTATTAGGAATAATAGTTTACTGTTGGGAAACATTTTTACTGCGTCAAGCCAAATATGAAAAATTTGCTGAAAAATCACCATTTTTGAGCTTAAATTCCGATTTCTTCATTCCCTGTGTAAAACCATTGCATATATTGGATTATTTGGTCCTGATATGTAATTGTTGTTCTATTGTGGTCATTTTGAAAACTTATTTGTCTACATCGGTTGAAAAATGTCAATGTTATGGCTATTTTTTATTTTTAGTAAAATTCGAGATGTCGGCCATCTTGATGACGTCATAACCGGAAGTTCATCCCAACTTATGCAATGTTAACATTTTGATTTGTGATCAGTGGGTCATAAAGGTTAATACATGTGATGTTATAATTATGTCCGTGTCTTTATGGTAATGTCTGTGATGTTATGGTAATATATGTGTCTTCATGGTAATGTCTGTGATGTTATGGTAATATCTGTGTCTTCATGGTAATGCCTGTGATGTTATGGTTATGTCTGTGCCTTCATGGTAATGTCTGTGATGTTATGGTAATGTCTGTCTTCATGGTAATGCCTGTGTTGTTATGGTAATGTCTGTGTCTTCATGGTAATGTCTGTGATGTTATGGTTATGTCCGTGTCTTCATGGTAATGCCTGTGATGTTATGGTAATGCCCGTGTCTTCATGGTAATGTCTGTGATGTTATGGTAATGCCTGTGTCTTCATGGTAATGTCTGTGATGTTATGGTAATGTCTGTGTCTTCATGGTAATGTCTGTGATGTTATGGTAATGTCTGTGTCTTCATGGTAATGTCTGTGATGTTATGGTAATGTCTGTGTCTTCATGGTAATGTCTGTGATGTTATGGTAATGTCTGTGTCTTCATGGTAATGTCTGTGATGTTATGGTAATGTCTGTGTCTTCATGGTAATGTCTGTGATGTTATGGTAATGTCTGTGTCTTCATGGTAATGTCTGTGATGTTATGGTAATGTCTGTGTCTTCATGGTAATGTCTGTGATGTTATGGTAATGTCTGTGTCTTCATGGTAATGTCTGTGATGTTATGGTAATGTCTGTGTCTTCATGGTAATGTCTGTGATGTTATGGTAATGTCTGTGTCTTCATGGTAATGTCTGTGATGTTATGGTAATGTCTGTGTCTTCATGGTAATGTCTGTGATGTTATGGTAATGTCTGTGTCTTCATGGTAATGTCTGTGATGTTATGGTAATGTCTGTGTCTTCATGGTAATGTCTGTGATGTTATGGTAATGTCTGTGTCTTCATGGTAATGTCTGTGATGTTATGGTAATGTCTGTGTCTTCATGGTAATGTCTGTGATGTTATGGTAATGTCTGTGTCTTCATGGTAATGTCTGTGATGTTATGGTAATGTCTGTGTCTTCATGGTAATGTCTGTGATGTTATGGTAATGTCTGTGTCTTCATGGTAATGTCTGTGATGTTATGGTAATGTCTGTGTCTTCATGGTAATGTCTGTGATGTTATGGTAATGTCTGTGTCTTCATGGTAATGTCTGTGATGTTATGGTAATGTCTGTGTCTTCATGGTAATGTCTGTGATGTTATGGTAATGTCTGTGTCTTCATGGTAATGTCTGTGATGTTATGGTAATGTCTGTGTCTTCATGGTAATGTCTGTGATGTTATGGTAATGTCTGTGTCTTCATGGTAATGTCTGTGATGTTATGGTAATGTCTGTGTCTTCATGGTAATGTCTGTGATGTTATGGTAATGTCTGTGTCTTCATGGTAATGTCTGTGATGTTATGGTAATGTCTGTGTCTTCATGGTAATGTCTGTGATGTTATGGTAATGTCTGTGTCTTCATGGTAATGTCTGTGATGTTATGGTAATGTCTGTGTCTTCATGGTAATGTCTGTGATGTTATGGTAATGTCTGTGTCTTCATGGTAATGTCTGTGATGTTATGGTAATGTCTGTGTCTTCATGGTAATGTCTGTGATGTTATGGTAATGTCTGTGTCTTCATGGTAATGTCTGTGATGTTATGGTAATGTCTGTGTCTTCATGGTAATGTCTGTGATGTTATGGTAATGTCTGTGTCTTCATGGTAATGTCTGTGATGTTATGGTAATGTCTGTGTCTTCATGGTAATGTCTGTGATGTTATGGTAATGTCTGTGTCTTCATGGTAATGTCTGTGATGTTATGGTAATGTCTGTGTCTTCATGGTAATGTCTGTGATGTTATGGTAATGTCTGTGTCTTCATGGTAATGTCTGTGATGTTATGGTAATGTCTGTGTCTTCATGGTAATGTCTGTGATATTATGGTAATGTCTGTGTCTTCATGGTAATGTCTGTGATATTATGGTAATGTCTGTGTCTTCATGGTAATGTCTGTGATATTATGGTAATGTCTGTGTCTTCATGGTAATGTCTGTGATATTATGGTAATGTCTGTGTCTTCATGGTAATGTCTGTGATGTTACGGTAATGTCTGTGTCTTCATGGTAATGTCTGTGATATTATGGTAATATCTGTGTCTTCATGGTAATGTCTGTGATATTATGGTAATGTCTGTGTCTTCATGGTAATGTCTGTGATATTATGGTAATGTCTGTGTCTTCATGGTAATGTCTGTGATATTATGGTAATGTCTGTGTCTTCATGGTAATGCCTGTGATGTTATGGTAATGTCTGTGTCTTCATGGTAATGTCTGTGTCTTCATAGTTTTTTCTCTCTCTCATTTATGTCCGTGGCATTATGGTTATGTCTGTCATGATGTGTTTGAATTTGGTAATTTCAACCACAACAGGTCCCATGTAATTACTCTCTTTTGGATCCTTTTTATAATTATAACATTCCTACCAATTTTCAGCACAACAGCACCAGTGGAACTGGAGAAGAAAAATTATTCAAGGTAGCGGCTACGTAAATTTGCATGGTCAGGACAATCTGATGGAGCTGAGCCTCACCAAAGGAATTGGAATACAAGTTAGAAATATGAAGATTTCAGGAGTTTCATTATCAGGCAGTACCCGGTACTTTTTGCTGGTTAAACCTAGCTGTGGTACCACCTGATTTGGGCTAAATTACATTAGATACCATATAGATGGTAGATTGAAAAGTACCCCCTGAAAGAAAATGAAACCCCTGACAGTTTAGGGACAGAGCAAGGCAATGAATGAAATGAAATACGAAACACATGTAAATGGTCATAGGTCATGACTTTCAGGTCCTAACTTTGCTATGGATGAATGGACACATACAGCCATATATATACCCTAATATGTCAGGTGGAAAACACTTTTATATGTATATCTATAAAACAATAATATGAGATAGGATGTGATATGATTTATTAAAACTGTGTGTAAGCATAAAGCAATTTATATATATATACACACTGTATATAATAGGTCAAGGTCAATTACATGAGGAAATATTTTAACACTCTGCTCTAGGTATCTGCTGGCAAAATATCAGCCCTCTGGGCCTTGTGGAACTTCAGAAGAAGATTGTTGAAGTTTTTTAACATATTTGACCCCTGTGATCTTGAAAATAGATCAAGGTCATTGATATGAGGGAACTTTAATGTGCTCTTCCAAATACACCTCCTGGCCAAGTATCTGTTCTCAGAAGAAGATGAAAGTTGAGGGACGGACGACTTCGTTCCATGCGAGCTTATGATTAATTGAGCCTGCATAATTAATTACATAGTACTTAATTTCTCAAAACGTAGCATTTCAAAGATAGAAAAAAAAAGAACAAGGGATAAACCTTTTTATGAAGTTTGAGAAAGTTCCCTT
This sequence comes from Argopecten irradians irradians, assembly GCA_004382745.1. Classification (NCBI taxonomy): domain Eukaryota; kingdom Metazoa; phylum Mollusca; class Bivalvia; order Pectinida; family Pectinidae; genus Argopecten; species Argopecten irradians. The sequence goes on along the minus strand of SAYR01049073.1, from coordinate 3,386,095 downwards.
CTTTACTTACCGAGATCTAACGATAGCAGGAATTGTTTACAGACGGACCGACGGATGGATGACAGACGAAAGGCTAACAATAATACCATCAGACGATAGTACTTCTTTACCTTAAATTGTTTATTTTAGTTGTCTTGGTAATGTTTCCACATGTTGCAAAAACACCATTTTTGTTGGAAAATTTAGAAAGGTTACATTCTCAAGTTTTATCATAGATATGGCTTGTTTACCAAAAAGGCTGGCAGAAAAGGGTGACAAAGTCATTGATGAACCAAAATGTCAGGTTTTCTTTAACATTTTAATATTAATGAACACATACATGTCAGAAATGTAAAATCATGCAGATTTTGTGATTTATCCACCTATTGACTACTTTCCATTGTATTATCTGTTTTCCGTGCAAATCTGATGAGCTTTATTTGCATCTCTGTAAAAAAATCTGAGTCTGAATCCCAATCTACATCTGAATCAGTTTCAAGGTGAAAAACCGGAACACCAACATTTCCTGCCTTCAGACAGTTTTTATAGATATCTAATTTTGCTTTAGCATGTGTAAAGAAGTCAGCTTTACACTCAGTTTTTAGAGACTCTGGCAAACCACTACATAAGTACTTGTAGTTAACCACAAACCATGACACTAATATGGCAATCAAGTTAACCTTTGCTGGATCTTCTAGACTGGTTGGTCCAACATGCCACGGAATGTAAGTACTTTCTAGAAGAACATCGTGTTCTGAATCAAAGAAGTATACCACTAAACCACCACTTCCTATCCCAATACAGGGAAACATGAAATGCCTACTTAATGGATGCATTTGTTTCTGAAGAAAAGAAAACACAACACTTTGGGCAATGATCTGTGGATTCCTTTTAAGATTTCCACTTGAGGATTTCAGCTTCACTTCTACAGATGACTTTCCTCCTGGACTTTCTGGATCATCGACAAGTTTGTTCACAATCACATTATTGTTAACCACGATATCCATGTTGCCATGCCAAACCTCTTCATTCCCTGTAATAAATAGAAAATAAGAGGCCCCTTGGGCCTAAATGGTCACCTGACTTTTAGTACAATACAACACAGAAGAAGCAGAGAGAAGTGAAAATATATCTAAATGGAAATAAATCTAAAAAAGGCGCTTGCGTTATCTTTGAACAAGAGAAGAAGATTGTTAAGTTTTTAACTTATTTGACCCCTTTGACCCAGAAAATAGGTCAAGGTCATTGATATGATGAAAATTTAATGTACTCTTCAAAATGTACCCCCGGGCCAAATATCAGTTCTCTGTTGCTGATAGCTTTCTAGAAGATGCAAGTTGACACAGATGGACAGATGATGGACGACACTTTTTCCTGCACCATACCACTTTGTGCCATGTAAGCTAAAAACTATGTTATTGCTTACCAATGCTTGTATCCCCAAAGTTTCCTGTTAGCTGGCACTGAGCTTTACATGGGCATTTCTCAACTTTTCCAGCACAATTTTTGTCAATGGTATATTTGGATGAAGTTGCTAACTTTCCAAACAAATGGTTTGCAAGCACCATTGTCGAATGTGTTTCGCCAAACCTGTCAAAGTCTTTGAGAGCAGCCTGTGCATCTGAAATTACAATCATATATGGTCAAGTAATAATAGCGACAGGAGTAAGTACAGACAAGTAGATTGTCAAATTTTCAAGGCTGTCTGCCTCTTAATCAAGACACAAAATACAACCACATGACACATGAAATGTACCAAAGACACAGTGAGATTGGCATATATCAAGGGAGACATACAGCATTGGAAAGTTCCACCAACATAATGCTTATATGGCAACAGAAACACAGCAGCATACAGTGAGGGTAACATAACCCAGTGAGACTAAAATAATATATATTTTAGATAAAATATTAACTTTGTATCATCCGATGTACAAATGACTATGAGCATGTAAATTCAAAATTTGTGATCAATGTCATATTACAAATACAAGATCAGGCCCAGGTCGTCTGACTACCTACATAACAAGAGGCCCATAGGCCGTAACCGTCACCTGAAATCTGATACTAAATTTGGACTGTCATCCACTAGCCAACTCATTCTTTTCACAGGTCCAAACAAACTTGTCCAAGATATTATTGATATATGGCACAATGTCCAATAACAATATCATTACAAAGGGCAATAACCAGCAAACAAAGTTTCATCAAACTCAGTTAATAACTACTTGATTAATTGTGTTCACAAGGTCCAATAGTAATATTATCACAAAGGGCAATAACTCTGTAAGTTATCGTCGAATGACCCTGTTTTTGAACTCTACTGAGATCTCATTAATATAAAGCTCCATACTAAGTTCTATTAAACTCGATGGATAATTACTCAAGTTATCTTGTTCACAAGGTCCAATTGTAATATTATTACAAAGGGCAATAACTCTATATGCTACTGTTGAATAATCCCCGTTTTCGATAAAAAGCTCCTTACAAATTTTCATTTAACTTGGTTGATAATAACTCAAATTATCATGTTCATGCGGAAATGCTAACGCAGGACGCACAACGACGAACAAAAGACTATTGCAATGGGTCACCCTGACTATAGTCAGGTGACCTAAAAATGTTTGGAATAGGATGTTGTTTAAAAACCCACGATTACTCAATAATGATACGAAATGGCAGCCATAACCAACATTAGGTCTCCTTAGTGAAAGAATACTTCCGACCGAATTTTCTCAAACTCCCAGGAGTCATTCAAGTAAGGATTTATCTCAATTTCCCTAATGGGCCCATCCTTCTGACCCTAAGTGAACTTCCACTCCTTTTATAGAACATTAGATCCCTTTGGCCAATGACACTTCAGAATAAATTAAATCAAAATCCATTCAGGTGTACAGAACCAGCTATAGTAGGATTTAAAGAATTTATTACATTTCCCCAATTGGACCCCCATTTATACGTAATTTGTTCCCCTTCACAAGTAGGCTTCGACCAAATTTGGTCAAAATCTATTCTACCATTCATAGCTAGTAGGGATTTTTGTTAAAAGTTGATTGACGACGGACACCGCGCCATGACATAAGCTCACCGACCCTTCGCTGGTTATTAGATATATGTCTTATATTACGAATACATGTAATCACTGTACAGTTTTCACGACTAACCTAGTTCCCGCCATGTTCATTATTTAGTGTACATCGAACACTTGTCTAATCTATCAAGATAATTTGGATATTATAGAGATTATCAATTGGATGGGAAATATTTTCATTGATGCATTATAAATTTAAATGATGTCTTTATCCAGGTTGTGAAAGTGATGACCCGCTTCATGTCAACTAATGTCAATGTCCAAAATCTTAATACGGAATATGTGACCTCTTGGGCAGTCAAGTCAGTCAAGTCAGATGATCCATACCAGAGGCAAAAAGTACGCTCCAAGAGGATTGGGGAGCAAGGAAAACACCATTGGCATCTAACATTTTATTGGAGCTTTCTTAGACAGTTTGAGTGAAATTGCCAAACTTGGGATACAAAATCACCAACTTCTACCAAGAGCTACACTGTCTTCACAAGAGATCCCAAAGGGGTCCTAGCACCCACCATTGGATACGATCAATGCCAGTCAGGGAAAGACTGATATTTTCTCTGCTTTTCCCTTTTTCCCTCTGTTATTTAATCATTTGACAAACAAGAGACAACTTATCTGCATATCCATTAGGAGCTCTGTGAAATATTATTATAGTCTCCTACAAATTCTGAAATGTCCATGTCCATATTTGATTCAAATTGAATTATCAAAATCCAAGATGGTTGCTTGTCGGCCATGTTGTTTTCCGATAGGTCCCAAAATACAATAAGCATAACAAGGGACCAGGAGGAATCTATATATGTGAATTTTCAGAAAGATCATTTCAATACTTTCTGAGATCTAGCTGTAACAAACTCCAATTTTCAATATCCAAGATGGCCACCTGTCGTCCATGTTGTTTTTCCAATAAGTCCCAAAATTCAATATGCATAATTAGGGACCAGGGGGAACATATAAATCAATTTTGAGAAAGGTCCCTTCTGTGCCAAATTTGAATATATATTTTTTCTTTACATCTAAACATGGTATCTTTCATTTATCTATTGAACTATAGATGAACTATACATAAGGTCAAAAAATATATGTCTGTTTAGGGGTACATTGGCAAAAAAATAGGGTCTAAAATAATGGCCCGAATCGGAGTCTGAAATTGAAATCTCGACCTTTAATTTTTTTTTCGTAGAAAAGCGGAAAAAAACATTAGGGTTGGGGGTTAAAAATTTGGGTTGGTCGGGTAACCCTAAACAGACATATTATTTTTTTGGCCTAATTTATCTAATATGTGTCTTAACTGTATTAGAGGAAACTCTCATGATCAGTTAAATTCAATTTGTCGTACATGAATTTTCATAGGATGAATAATGATGCAAACAACATTTTAAGATCCTTTAGGTGATATTTATTCCATGACATGATATGTATTCCATCATCAACAAAGTCATGTGAATTTAGATCAGAAGACTCTTGTTTTATTTACCAAATGTAGAACTTATTTTATGTATACACTATACACAATCAATAAAAATAAACATGGTCTCTTAATTACTCTCTGTTTTGAACATTTAGTTTGCTTAAAAGCTTTGAAGGAAATTGATGTCTGTTCAGTAACTTCATTGTTGAACACACACATACACAATTTACAACCTGGGCAAATCCCTGCATCACTAGCTCAGGCTTCCTTCTAATGTTCATGCACCCGAATTGAAACCATTCATTTGAACAGTTGGCATTTGTACACTACAATTTATCATAAGTTGTATCCTGACAAATGCAAGACCATTTGTCCAGTCTGTGACGTTATTTTTTTTAGCTGCTAGTCATTTAGACTAGTTAACCCCAAAATTTAACTAATCCTGACTAATTAATCACTAGCCAAAATTAAAAAAATACACAGCCGTTTTGCGTCAGCACTTCAGTCATGATCAGCTTATGGTTTTTGGCCCAAGTTACAGTCTGGATGCATTCGTGATTGCAAAATGACGCACCCAGACAAAAATAATCGCATACAAAATGCACTCAAAATGTGTTGATGTATGCAATTGACCATCAATCTTGAATATATAGTATTTACCCATTTTAATCAGGTTAGGAGCTACTAGTCCAATTGAACTAGTTCATTACAACTGCCACTAGTCTGGCTGTAAAATTACTAGTCATGGGCATCAAACTGTTTGTCCTCACTCTCTCATTTAACTTTTTGTCCTCCATCCTTGAAGCACACATACACATTGTAGGATTGTTGTCTCATTGCTGCTTGGCACACACTTCTCATGAAAACCTGGTTCTTGGTTGTGTTACTGCTTAGACTGTTGACTCTCCACTCTCAAAATAAATTCCACCCCTCGACTTTATGACATTGCGTGTTAATTTGGTACATAATGACTCGTTCATCAATATCCTCTCATCACCCCATCCTGTTTTTGGAGCCACTCTCTCTTGAAAACCCATTAAACCTGAAAAACGACAAAGAAAATGTGGTTTTATCTTCAAAAAAAAAAAAAAAATACAGCATTGTTACTTTAAAAAAAAAAATCAGTTATTAGATAAAAGCGAACTGTTGAAGGATGAAATGTATATAAATGCATTTAAATTACATATGATTTTCTCATGATTGACAATGACGAGTTCAACTAAATATTACTATTAATTATAGTGTTGTACTGATGATCGACAAGAATCAATTAAAGGGACAATTCAATGAGGCTAATTTTGTTACATATGCATAACCACGAAGCAAAATATGACGTAAATGTATTGTTCTACATTCCTTATGAAACATCACAAGAAATATTGACAAATTTCACAACATTATAAATTTTTTGATTGATACTGTTGAAATTCCAAATCGTTGATCAATATGTTTAAGCAGATACATTAACGACATGTACGCTGTACCCATACCCGAACCAAAGTCACGTACGTTATTCAAATGCAATACATAACTACTGAGGACTTGGTGAAATTATATTTAGACAAGAACATGTACCTAAAAACGTAAACGCACTTATGTAAGAGCGATTTGAGTAGTTCTAGACACAAAATTCTTTACTACATTGGCAAGGGCTAGGATTCAGCATACAAGACGACCGACCACAATGTGTTATGGCAGACAGAAAGCGTGTTCAAACATTTCACATACATTTCACTACAGTGGGCTTTTCTAGCATATCACAGAAAAACCAACTAATTTTATTTCCATCAGAACCTGTTTTTCCCATATATATGCAGATTTTAATGTACTCTTAGACAGAATTGTCCCTTAATTTTAACTACAAGATGAACCTCAGCGTAAACTGACCTGATCGTTGATTCAATCATTTCGTAATCGATTGGTGAAGTAGGTGATTAACTAGCCTTACTGACAGTAAATAAAATCCACTTTGGATAATTGAAGCCTTATTTATTATTTATGTCCCTAGTTCAATCATTCCCTCAATATCTTTCAAAATATGGTAAAAAAGGAAAATTTAAATTTGACAAACATTCTCTACATTATATTTACCATCTAAGATTATCAATCCGATTAAAATACAGATCCTTATTATCACTACGTTTGATAAGAGGATTTAAGAAAATCCCATTAGGGGTCATGTCCTGGTGACCTATGGAAATGGCCAGTCAAATTGCTGCTTGCAAAATTTTGACAGTGAATTTCAGGGGAGGAAATAGTTTGAAAAATCTGTCAGAATTATGTTCATGTACGTAGTCATCTCGCCCAAAGAGCACAACAAAGCTAATTGTATATGTATACTTAGCCGAAATGAAGATATCAATTGACGTAGCAAGGTGTAGAAACTGCATTTGATCTGAAGAACATGTGATACAAAGGTCATCTGGACGTGACACCTTATGGGATGTTGTCAGATCCTCTATTGAATGGAGTGGTTATAAGAATCTGACGTGTTTTAATCGGATTGCTAAGATTATGTCATACAATGCAAAATAACAAGGAAATCCAATTACTTACCGTAAGTGATTATCATGTCAGGTAAGTTATCTGATTCCATCCAATGATTGACTGTACCGATTGGACTGATAGATTTTTACCTGATTATTAAACCCTATTTCTTATTCTCGTAATACAGGATGTTGCTTTTGGCGTGTTTGTTTCACAGTAGCAAACATTAAGCCAGATCTACCTTTATGTGATATTGTTGGGTTGAACGCCATGATGTCAATACATTCTGGACAGAACCATGAGCTCACAACGTCAACTTCATCAGCGTCCATGTCAACACAACTTGCGTGAAACCATTCTTAGCAATGTTACATCTGATCATTACTCTGTCAGGATCATCCTGTGACCTTCATACACAGTAGAGTTGTCTATCTTTTTTCTTACTCTCCTCTGTATGTCCAGGTTCATTGGTCTGCTTCCTTTTATTTGACATTTTGACTGTTAAAAAACAAGACATAAAGAGAAACCCAAGATGATTTTCAATAACACTAGACAAATACGTTTTAAATCAGTTTTAAGAGAAGCACCTAAGTATTATTTCCAAGCAATTTTAAGATTTGAAATTTGAATGATTAAAATGCCGACCAACGTAAGCAAGACATGTGTTCAGAACTTTTTCAATTTTCATTCCGTTCACTTACAGGTAAGCCATGCAGGGAGTCTAATCTGGCAGCCATATTTATTTACATATTTGTACACCTGTATGAATTGATGAGTTGAATCTTAAAGTCTTGTGTATAACACAAAGATCGCTTTACCTAACATTAACAGTACCCAGGAGACATGTACGGATATATTTTTGCTCCTAAAGCATGCATGCACCAAAAGCATGCATGGACTTATAACAGATTTATAAGAGATTACATGGACGATTTCCTTTGTCAGCATGTCATGCTAGTGTTTTGGCAAATTTCATAAAAATATCAAGATAACATGAATTAAAATACAGTGGAACTTGGTTGATATGAACTCGGATAATTCGACAACCCGGCTTAATACGAAGTACTTTGCCGGTCCCGATCGAATTACCTCTTTATCTTTGTTTAAAGAACACGGATAATTCGAATTCGGAAAACTCGAAGAACTCTGATAAAACGAGTTCCACTGTACCAAAAAGTTAATACTTACTTGTTGCACTGATGTCACCAGCTGGTGAGCTTTCTATACTGCAGAAAAGTGTATTTATCGTTCGACGTTGCAAATTTCAACGTAAGGTGCATGTGTCAGTTTACACCGCCATGATAGTTTTACGTACCGAGGTTCACCGCTTAGACTGGCGGCTAGGAAACTGGAAATCAGCCGATGCCTGTTGAAAAAAAGAAGAAAGTGCTTGATATCAAAGCTCATGCCAGTGAAGAGTCATTGAAATATATTCATTATTGCAATGCAAGATGTTTTACAAATAAAATTCAAACTGCTCATCATCATTCTATAGCAAATCATCATATTTTCGATGATTTTTTTTCACAAGATGTCGGCATAAGCATCGTCATTAAAAATATAGCTGTATTGGCCTTATCGTATGACATTTTCAGAAGATTTTTTACATGATTTTGATTCTTTATCAATGATATTATCATTATCTGGTCCTTTAAGAACTTTTGTAATAAACTATCATGCCTTTTACATCACTTGCTAGAGGTATGAAAATTGGTCAAGCATGGTTAGTTGGTCTTAGGCAGGTTCTATTGACACCCTACACGGTTCAGTCACAGTGCCAAGATAATTACCCTAATTTGCTGATCAATTATTGTCACTATCCCGACCAGGTGTTACCTTGTACAGGTATTAACTGTTAGGTCTTGATCAAGATTGAGAAGGACAAGTTTACCAGACCTATATAGTCATTGTGGAAAAAAGGGCATGGCGCCCAAGAATAAAAGAGCAAGGCGTGGCGCCATGATAATCAGGTTTGTGGGAAACACAAATCAAGAAGCTAACCTGAATGTATCCAAAGATTTGTATGCCCGTAATGACTCCTTTGTGTAAACGCCTGGACTATCTACCAGGTATGTGTAAATACTGTTGAAGGTAACACCAGGCCATATACTGTCAAGTCATTTACCCATCCAGATGAAAGTTTGTAATTAGGATCAGGAAGTTTATTGATACCTTGGTTGAATGAAAGCTTTTTTTCCTTCCAATGTCTGGCTTCTCATGGCTGGTCTTCAATAACTTCAGCTAGCTGGCATAATTTTCTAGAAAAGTCTCCGGCTAAATTTTTGGAAATCTTCTTTGAAAACTTTGAAAATCTTAAATTTGCGCAGTGTAAAGTTGGGAAGTTAGGGTTTACACTGCCTATCAATAGTTTCTCGCTGTGTTATCCCCTAACATGGTTGGAGTAGTCTTCAATGGAATAAGCGCAATTGTCAACGTTTGCTTTGATGCCATTTTTGATCTTCGAAGACTGCATACCTGTTGGAGCCCTGCATACTTTATAAAGTCACAAAATGGCCGATAATTCGCCCTATTCAAATTACGATATTATGCTCGTCACAATAAATTAATCAGTGGAATACCACTATGATAATGAAATCAGGACTTCTTCCCGACCCGTCACAAGCTTCATTACGATTTCCATAAATTATAACCAGCTAGGTAACTTAAATTTACTTTTTACTGAAACATTTCAGCATCATTTTCTAAGCAAAACATGCACTAAAACAAATAATTAAAGGGAAACTTATAAAAGTGAAGCTTTTTCAACGCGCGAAGCGCCTCGAAAAATGAAGCTCTCTGTTCTGGTAACATATACGCAAGTAAAAGTACATACTGAGATCAATGACCTGCATGCATGCATGGTTAAAATATTTCGTACTTCCGGTTAAACCTGTTCCGGTTTGATTGTGCGTTGCTCCGGTACTGCTTTCCACAATACATATATTTAACGAATGCAAATGCATTAACAGGAGTTATACAACATTTTTTATTTCTTTTTAAATATCAATAATAACACTTTTGAAAATTAAAAGCTATGGAATACAGTCGTAATATCCACCAAGCAAAAGATGAGCACAAGGAATCATATGATATCACATCACGTCAACAAATGGCGCAAAATCATAGAATTCGCATATGCAGCATCCCAGGCCTGTGGCACTGCATGGACACAGAAAATCAACGTTCAAATCCGAATCTTTGATTTATGTTAAAATAGAAGTTTTATTATGCTTGACAATCATTACGTCACATACTACTATACTCCAACAATGTTAGAGGTATAGCACGACGAGACACTTTTGATCATTACGTCGTGTCTAACCTCTAACAATCGAGGCAGGATTCACACGGCGCAGAAATGGGCTCGATATAAATTCAAAATTTCAAGTTGTGTTTACACTAACCTTTTATACCCTGAAAGAATTATCCCAAATTATGTTAAATCCAAAATTCAAAACGTCACTATTGCACTGTTATACCGAATTTAGACATTTCTATACCCCCACCACTATTTGTAAGTCTACCCAGTCGCCATTTTTACTCAGTTGTTACAAATTACGGAATGGTGACGGAAAGTAAAAGTATCATTATCTATGAAATATTTTGCAGTATTTCGACTAAAATGCATTAATTTATTTAAATATTTCCAGAATCAATCAGAACTAATAAAAAAATACTTGTTTCCGTGCATATAAACAACCTTGGTTACCACTATTAATATTATCTTTCCATTTGATACACCGTACTATAATTTGATAAACCGGAAGTGACGAAAATTTGAATAGGAATTAACCTAGATTATACAGCGATGCTATGGGTCAGCTCTTAAATGTGTGATTATTCCATGGATTAATGTTATGGCATACCTATTCTTATGCCAGGATGTGTTCATGGATAACTACTGATTCACGCTATACATGTTTTTTGACATTCTGGTAAGTTTTTCACTTGGTAATTAAGCGTCAAAGTTCCGCTCTAATTCGAAGGCGGAACTTGCGAAGACTCGTATAGGGTTCGGGCATTAGATCTCGATATTGCACATCAGAAGTTTCTCAATATCGAGATCTAATATTATTGGATTAATACTACTAGAGTATAGGTTTACTTTAAAGTACATCCTTTTATTTTTCAATTGTGTCTTCTAATATATTGAAATAAGAAAAGAAAATAAATAAGGAGAGTTATGCTCTTCCCATGCCGTACATTTTACCTTTGTCATTCAGATATTGTAAGAGTTTGTGAAGAACAAACTTTTCTTGTTGATTCTGTGGGATTGTCCTTTTCGCAACGAAATCGGAAAGAAGATTAAGGCCGTTCTTGAAAATGCTTCCAAAAAGTTTTCTTTTCCTTCTTATCGGTTTGATACTGCAATACGCTTTCGAGAAAGGGATCCCTCCTGTTTCATCTGCACCATTGCAATTCAAAAATTGCAATGCCGAGAACATATAATTACCACTGCAACACAGTTCACCCAAGCTATTCGCAATTTGTCTGCAAAGTTTGTCTGGGAAATTTAAGAATAATGTGTCTTCATCATCACCACGAAGTTTCTTACAAGGTGCCGACGTTGCTTCCACCAGATCTAGCCAGGGTAACTCTGACAACTAACCTCGTTACACTCTTCTTTGGTCATTTTGGCTAGAGAAATATGTGCTCTATTTCTGCTGCCATTTCCTTTGTTAATGCCTTGGCATTGTTTGTGTTTTCGTTATACTAATGTAGGCAGCAAGATACAATCTAAAAACAACACAAAACATATAAATACTCTGCTGGAGACTTTAAAAAATTTTTAAAAATCTTGAATTAGAATGAAGTTTTCACTTAATACGCGGTAGCATGTAATATATTGAAATATGAACAATGTGAAGAAAATAACGTATAAACTAAAATTAACCGATCTTCAAGTAATTTTATCAAAAAATCTAATGAACGTTTGATGTCTGAAGTATGGAGCAAAAACATTTCTTTGAAACATTATAAACCTGGCAAGCATATGCTTGTGTAGAAGTAAGTACGATTAGCTCTTAGGAGGCAAAGTAGGTTATTAACACAACATTTGTGGATATAAGCTTCTAGGCCAATAGGTTTTGAGTGGACAGGCGAAAAAGACTTCCCAATGTCCTTGAAGCAAGTATGAGACTCTGAACAACATGCTGCTAACATTGTGGGGCTTGAGCTGAAAAAGCCAAATAAATAACAGTTTACAGAACTGCAATGAACAAATATTTCATTTTGTTTATTCAATACAGTATATTCTGTATTTGCATATTAGGACAGAGTTGTCTGCACACTTGGGGTAGCTGTTTGATTGGTTGAACGTGATGTGTATTAGCGAAATACATAACACTTATTCGGATGAGAAAATGACGTGAATTGCACGCTCACAAAATAATGACGTCACAATGGATACCTACCCGCAAGGGAGCTAACTCTGTAATAAACAAAGACGGGAATAGGAATGCTTTAGGTAGATGTATATTTTACCTTTTTTAAGCTATTCTAAACTGAGACATGATTTTTTACAGGAATGAATTACACAGAAAAAAAGTATACAAAAATGCGAGTTACATCAGTTCATACTCAAAGCTTATGCTATTTACAATTTAAAATGAAAAAACATGTCATTACCATGTACTATTTATCCATCCAATCTCTAATCATTGGAGAACCATAGTATGGCATCAAGCGGGAAGAGAATCTTGAATGTCCTTCATGTTTTGTCATGCAACATGGTTGACTAAGGAAATAATACATTTTGCCCTTTTCATTTCACATCATCTCCTGAAGTCATGGCTGGTCAGTACATATGGTTGCTGAGACTGACTTAATCAAGGGCGAATAATTCCGAGCCGCGCCGCCTCCATTATCTTTTTGGCACATCCATTCCATTTCTTTGTAACCTCCTAAAACAATATAAAATTGGCATAAAATTTTCTTTTAAAAATTAATAATTGCTTTACATATAATTTAGATATGACGGATCTACCAAATCTGATAAATGTAAAATAGTTACTTATGAAAGATAGTTAAACATATATTAATAGCTGCCTTGGGTACATTTGTCTGACAATGTCTAGCGAATTTCAAATATAAAATAAAAATTTTTAATATTTTGAAAGTTATTGATCAGTATGAAATTTAAAACATATGTATTTATTATATGCTCTTATGTATACTATTTTGTTATCATTATTATTATGAAAAATTCATGGTGTTAAATGCTGCTAGCTATTTTTTTTCATATTATGTAAATAGCCTTTGGCAACATGCCACACATCAAAGTAATTTGTCAGTCGTGGATGTTGCTCCTACATATACTTTCCTTGAATTACATGTCTGTCGTGACCAATGTCTTGATTCCGAGATGTCAAATTCTCCTCCACGATGGCTAATATGATAGCTTGAGTCCCTCAATGCTCCATGATGAGTGGAATCCCTTCATATCATTACCTGAATTTAGAAACATATCTTAAAATCAACTAACACTGATTCTATATAAATTGATATAGAAGTGGTGGCTACTTGACATACTATCTAAATATTGTATTTTGTAAGAACAACTGCCAAAATTTGAATGGAATTACATGTTACTTTAGCATTAGTTCATGTCATGAGAGATCAAAGTCTGTTAATCATGTGGCAAATGATACCCTAGACTCAAATATTTTCATATGTCTGTGTGCACAATAGGAGATCCAATGTTCATAATAAATGCATCGTAATCATTGATATAGACATTTAATAATAATAATATTGAATCTGCGGCAACAAATAAAAATACAGTAATTTGGTGATGAAACTTATGTTACCTGTACAAGTTGTACATCAAGGACTTCAATTGTCTGGAGGTCCATTAGGGAATAATGAACCGTACTTGGCGAGTAACCTGGGATACACATCGAGACATCTCTCTCCTAGAGTAATAGACTTTGACCTTCGGCGTGTCTACCAGCATCTACAGCCTGAGTTGTCTCCACAATCTTTTAGATGTTGCTGTACCTATAATATCCAGATTGAATGTATCTAAAAGTTATCCTGGAGACATCTGGGGTTCATGTGATTAAAATAGTTGTAGAGTTTATTATAGTTAAAAACTGCCCCATTCTAAAAAAAACACTGCGGAGCTGACAACAAGCGGATACTCCATGGCAATAAGAATTTTGGCAATGTCTTGGCTTATCCCACATTGATAGCATGGCCTTCATCACAAACCGAAGCTACACAAGATTTTCATTGTTCCCTATCAACAAATTTTATAACACTTGGACAGTGCCTAACACCATGTTCTAAATCACACAGATTAATAATCTTGTTTAGATGCTGATTCCGAAACAAGGAACTGTAATTTTCACAGATCCAATGTCTACGTCACTGAGCACAAAGATAGATAATTTTGAATATCTCATGACATCAGTCAATTATCATCATCGCATTCACTTTCTAAATGCTGGTATTGTAACTCATCACTGTCATACATAAAAGTTTGCTGATTCACTAATTGGTCATTCCCAATCCATGTCACATTCTGATTCACTTTCAACATCTGAATCAAGGGCTTCCTTTCTGAGAGGTGAGCAACTCAAATAAACAAACATTGTATCAAACCAACACTAACCTGGTTCATTTGTTAGCTTCGTGGACGGACCTGGTATTTCTTCTAGTCCTTTGAAGATGGTTATTGAGATCTACTTGCACACTCTTATGTTTATCAAGTAGGTTTCTCTGTGTTTCGGGCCACTAAACCACACAATCTTGTCTCTGATGTGTGGTTTAATGGAGGATTTGATCCGACAATTCTTCTATGGTCATCATATGCATTCATGATTCATATGGATGTGAATCAGTACCAAATGTTCCTCTTTATCTAAAAGCTCTTGTAAAGTCACCTAAAGCTCCGTTCAAGACTATGATGACATAAAACACTTTATTAGTTACATAAAAACAATGCAAGTCATTGTACTGTATTCATGTAATGCAGAGACAATTAATAATTAATGTACAGGTTAAGCTAAACCTTACACTAAGTGCAGCACTTGGAGTAGCAGAAGTGCCTACATTTAAACACTAGCTACATGTAAAGCTAAGTTGTGCACTATGTCACAGTCAGGTGTGAGCCAACTTTAAAACCCATATACAAGGTAAATAAGCGTGCATTGGACACCTGTAGGTAAAGAAATACATGTACATATAATGTATGCTGTGAGCTTTTACTTAGGGAATATGATATAAACCTTTTGTTTCAACATGTAATATTACAGTTATTTTCAGTCTTATTATAACAAATATAACTGTCTGGGAATATTTATTATTCATACATCATTTGGGATTAGTGTAAATATTCATAATTATAGGAAGTGTGTAGATTCAGTGTATTCTCGATATTTTCAATAGTGTAATAGGATTATTCATGTTGTTAAAATTACTTTAAATAAAAATTGTCGATAATGATTAATGAATAAGCATTTAACTTTTCGATAACATGTACTATGGACATATCTTATAAGTTTTAGAAATAAAAATGTTAGATGAGTCTATAATTTTAGCATATTAGTGTATATAACGCAGAGGAAGTACTGTTCTGTTTGAAACTTATACAAATGTAATTCTAAATATATCAAGTAGATTAGAATATTTGAAACATATTTTATTTGATATATAATTGGAATTTTTGGATTTATTCATTGTATTGGTCATTTTGGGTATATACATTTAGTATATAAACACAGAAAAGATCTATATTGAAATATAAAAGTTGTTAGACGATATTTAATCATAAATTGTTATTTTAGTGTTTTACACATAAAATGCAATATTGTTATCAATATACAGATTATCAATTGTTATTTATTTTTTAATTTCCACGCGTAGAATTTCAGAATAATGTTTGCATTTACTCATAGTCTGTCACAGACATATACAGGTACAAATTACCAAGATGTACACGATACATGTGTGATACAGACATATCCTGTATAAATGACTATCATCGGCACACAGGTCTTTGAGTCGATCAATGTCACCAGGCTAGGGCCATTTTACTCACTCTTTCGCCGCACCCTCACCACCTCATGATCTAGTGTGACAACTTACCTGAATGAAGATGATCAAGTCAGGTGTGATAGGTAAAAAACCCAGGGGTCCACTATTTCTAAGGCATTTAATTCAAATGAAGCATTGCTGTGACAGAGCATCTGTACTACGTATTCCTATTTAAAAGACCCTCATGTGTTTTGTTTCTGCTTGTATATGTGTCAGGTGAGAAATGCAACAGTAACTAGCGATGTTATGGGTGTATTTATAGGTGTTATGGAAATACAACCTATCATTTTGTATCTGGGTGAGTAGTTTACACTGGTAGGTTTAATAGTGCACTAGGTCGATAAGGATTGCTACACTCTACTTAATCACCAATTTCACTATGAAAAAAATAAAAAGAAAAAAAAATAAATAAAAAAAATAAGAAATAGAAATAAAAAATTAAAAGTAAAAAAATAAAAAATAAAATGATAATTAAAAAATAAATAATAACAAAGAATTAAAAATAAAAGTAGTATATTTAAAAATCCCAAAAATTTTAAAAATTAAAAAAAAGAAAAATAATAAAAAAAAAAAAAAAAAAAAAACATTTTAAAAAAAATTAATTAAAATTAAATTGAATAAAAAAAAAATTAAATTAATAAAAAAAATTCAATTTAAAAAATAAAAAATAAAAAAAAAAAAAAAGATTTAAAAATAATAAAAAAAAAAAAAAAAAAAAAAAAAAATAAATTTAAAATTTAAAGAATTAAAAAAAAAAAGAATTATGAAAAATAGAAAAAAATCAGGTGTCATACCTTATCCAATTTCAC